>CAUYLG010004439.1:0-78740 GCA_963573385.1 Cacajao melanocephalus | reverse complement strand
TTCCTTAAGCAGTGGTTTATAGTTCTACTTGAAAAGATCCTTTACATCCTTTGTTAGTTTGTTCCTAGGTATTTTATTCTCTTTGTAGCAATTGTGAATGGCAGTCCATTCTTGATTTGGCTCTCTTTAAGTCTGTTATTGATGTATAGGATTCTGTATTTTCTTCCATCATCTTCCTTTCGACTTCATTAATATACCAACTGAAACTTTCTGGTCCACTGACAACAAACTGCCTTCTACTTCGGTGTCTCCACTTGCATTTCTTTCTCTGCATCGTCTGAATTCTGGCTCTCCTCTAGTGGTCGTCCTGTGTGTGGGCTTCCTCACAGACGTACGTATCAATGGAGGGAGGTTGAGATGGTACTGTCCTATCTTCCCAATTCAGCTGTGACTATTGTATGCCTAGCTTCATCCTGGAGGACTTCATTATTTATGTTAATGATTCACTATCATAGTCTCTTATCCAGTTGTGAAGACATTTACCAGAACTGTCATCATCTTGACAGCATTTACAGCTGGAAAATTAAATATCAGTGCATCTGAATACCACATACAACACTTCTAACTTTTTTCATTTTGTTATTTCTATTAAATAGTTTATTTCTATGTAATAACAAATATCATGGTTTCTTTTTGTTCCCCAATAAATTGGTCCCTTCCTCAACGTATGTGAATCCCTAGAACAATGTCTTGCATGATAAAAGTATTTAGTGAATACTATCTTGGTGTGATTGTTTTGCTATTGTTTTTATTATAATTAATGTCTATATGGACCTTATGGTTTATTATTTTGGCCACTTTCTTATTATATATTTTATTTCTGTGGCCTTGTTCTTCCTTCACTGTCCCTATCTGGCAAATTCTAACATGGGCTAATCTAACCCATTGTTTTTCTGTTTCATTCTCATTATCCCATTTCCCTGAGTAAATTGCTCCTTACCTTTTTTTTTCTCAATGCTCCTGACAGCACACTTCTTCCAATTCGATCCTTGTTTCTAGTTCATATTAGGAAAGAAGAGATAGATGCTGAGAGTGAAATAATACTGAGCAATTAGAAGCAATTGACTAGTTGTTCACTAATCAGCATTGATAGATTGTGAAAACATAGTGCTGAGTGAAAAAAATGAAAGGTAAGAAAGAGAAAGAGATATATAGTACAATAGCAACATTTGTGTGATTAAAAATACATGAACACAGAATGACACTAAATGTTTTAGAAGAAGCTAAGCTGCGCTCTGCTGAATGTTCTTCCAGTTTTAGCTCTTGGGCCATTATAGTCAATTTGTTAAAATTCATGCAAAACTTCTCACAGTACTCAGAGTAAAACCAAAATTTGTCTAGTGGCCAAAAAATGCACTGCCTGATTGCCTGTTGTCCAGCTTTTCTCTCTGGGTTCCTCTATCTCAGCAGCAGTGGCCCCTTTACTGTTCACTGAACAAGCCAGCCACTCCTTTCATCTGGTCCTCTCCCTGGGACATCTGCTTTCCAGAGATCCCATAGCATGTTCCCGCTGCTCATGTATTTCTCAGATATGTATCTATAAGCCTACTTCAAATACACTTTTCTAGTTACTGCAGGGAAGGAGTTGGTGGTCAATGAACACATCTGTGAAAAGAACAGAAGAGATAAATTTCTGCCTTGGAGGAGCTGGTCTTCTAATGTACTGGGGATGGGGGGTGGGAGGAGGAAGATGGAGATGGGATTAATTATTTGCCTCTGGAAGAGACAGATAATTAACAAAATGAACAATTTGTATAGCATTTTAGAAGCTGATACATTTTATCAGTAAAATTAGGCAGGAACAAAAGAGAGATTCTGTAGATATTGGGGCATAGAGGGTGCGTTAACATTTTAGAAAAGCGTTCAGGAAAGGTCTTGTTGGGAAAGTGATGAGTAAAGAGTAGAAAGAGGTAGGAAGATGAGCTGTTTGGATGTCTAGGGTAACTGGATTCTAGCTGAAGGAAAAGCAAGTGCAGAGGCCTTTGTTCTGGGAGACGCAGGTTTTAAGAACAGGTTGCTTCTGTAGCCTGGGAGTGAGGTGGGGTAGGAGATGAAGTTACAGAGAGCTGGGACGGCCAGATGTGCAGGCCTTTGTAGGTCTTCCTAAAGTTTCTTGCTCTGGATGATGTAGAAAGCTCATCAAAGGTTTTGCGCAGAGAAGAGACATTATCTAGCTTGAAGAAGTCGTTCGAATGTCACTTTCTCAGTGAGACTCCTTGACTATCCCAATTAAATTCCAATCTCAGATTTCCTGGTCACTCCTCATTCTTATTCCCTGATTTCTTTTTTCTTCATAGCACACATAAAGACCCAAGTTACATGTTTTACTTATTTATTTTATTTTATTTTATTTTTCTCCTGCTTCCTCTTCTTGTATTAGAATAGAAAATCCACAAGGGAGAACCATGTTTGTTTGTTCGTTTTTCTATTTTATTCACTGACATATTGTCCAACTCTATCCTTACATGCAAGGTGCTAAGAACAGTGCACTGTGGGATAGTAAAACATCACACATAAAAGGCATTTAGTAAGTGCTAATAGAGACAGAGTAGACAAATGAGAGTGCACTTAGGGATACAACGAATGAATGACTTAAAAAGTAGAGAGAACTTAAACCATTTTGATAGAGTGCCAAAAAAAATGTTGAGTAATATTTTCTCAACTCTTGGCAAACAGATACAAATACATATATACATGTCTAAATGAGAGAAGCTCTCAGACAAAAAAATCCTTTTAAGTACTGACCCTCTGCTACAAACTTGATTGCCTCTGTTTCCATTTTCATATCCGTCCTCCTCTTGTGTTAAAAACAGAAGCCTCTCTGTTGTGCAAAGTGAATCCTTTCCTCAGGATGATATTTCTTTTACCATTTTCAGGAGCTTTCCTTCATAGTTTGCGCCCTCTCTATCTAGACCTTTATCTTTTGCCTCTCCAAAGAGCCTTTTACTTGACTACATTGACACTTCTGCCTTTTCCATCTTAAAAACAAAAATGAAAGTAGGCAAAGAGACAACTTTTGACCCTATAGAACCTCCTGAATGCTACTCTATTTCTTTCTGAGCAAAGTTTTGAGGAGTGGCCTTAACTTTCTTCTTTCTTCATGGCAACTTCCAGTTTTCATAATCTTTCCTCAGTTGGTTCATGCCTTGTTATATACCTAATACTCTTTAATGAAGATTATCATTCAGTTGTTAATTAAATAATTAATCTGGCTGACATATATTCAATCAGACAAGTGTTTTGCTTGTTGATTACCAACAAATACAACAGGTGTGCCTTGCTGGTGGTGGAAGGAGAGCCAGTTTCAACCAACTCTCTTGCCATTTTTACTTATCCCCCCCAAAATGTCCAAATTCATAAGCAAAAATCAAAATTACATATAGTGTTGCCTTGTTGAGTATTTGTTATATGCTGTTCTGTTTGGTTGGTTGGTTGTTTTTTTAAGACACAATTTCCTTCTTGTAGCCCAAGTTAGAGTATAGTGGCACAATCTCAGTTCACTGCAACCTCCGCCTTCCAGGTTCAAGTGAATCTCCTGCCTCAGCCTCCCAAGTAGCTGGGAATACAAGCAGCCACCACCACACTCGGCTAATTTTTGTATTTTTAGTAGGGATGGGGTTTCTCCATACTGGCCAGGCTGGTCTTGAATTCTTGACCGCACTGTAGGTGATCCGCCCGCCTTGACCTCCCAAAGTGCTGGGATTACAGGCATGAGCCACTGTGCCGGGCCCATGTGGACTATTGATCAGGTAAGAAAAATATAATGACATATCATCCTAATAACTCTTCTCCTTCTTGGAACAAAAGACAAATTAAATGGAATAAATCTGGCTTCCAGAATAAATACGTAAGTTTAGTTTTAAAAATTTTTTCTGTTTGGTTCTTTGGCTGAAAATGTTTAGAAGTGATTCACTTTTTCCTTTTATCTTCATATTTGATACACAAACAATCCATTAATAGGTCTAAATTTTAAACAAATATAAAGAAGTTGTTTTCTCACTTTGATATTTACACATCATCCTAAAAATAAAGTATGACAAATTAGAGCAGTTTATATTTTGTGAAATCACAGTGTGTTTAATAATCAAGCGATAGGATTTGTTTACTAACTATATGACCTCTAAATATGCCAACAGCTCAGTAAGCCCTGAGCACATATTAGATGCAGGAGTTACGCGATTCTCTGGGTCTAAGCCTGTGCCTTTCTTTGTCTCCACTGCCACTCACTGATGTTCGTATTAATTCTGAAGTGAAATTTGGCCCAACTTTGTTTCTATGTATGTTATCAACCTCCCGTAAAACTGATTGGAGCCAGCGGCTAGATTATGCTGATGGCGTTCATAACACACTACTCTGAAATATGGCACCTTGGCATTTGAGAAAACGGGAGAAGCAGAAAAGTCACCTTTACCTCCTCACCCTTTCCCTTGAAGCAGCTCCTCAGGCTCTCATTCCAGCCAGGGGTGTCCTCCTCATTGCTGCAGGAAAGGAATGTCCTCTGATCTCTAAATAAACAGAGATGGAGAATAATCTGAATAAACAGGCCTTGCTAAGTTGTCCCGTTTATTACCATTTAATTATACACTCTTTGTCCAACCACTCTTCTTCATGGCTATCCATACTTCGTCATATCTAAATATAAAATTACATAGGTTTTCTTTGTTTAGGTCTTCATTTCTGAAGGCTCCCATATCAAGTAAAAGTTATATCAAATAAATGTGTATGTTTTTGTCTCGTTAGTATGACTTTTGTTATAGAGGCCTCAGCCATGAACCTAGTGCAGTGGGAAACAAGAAATCTTTCCTCCCCTTCAATACTCTTGGAGGTTGTAGTCCCACAGGAAAAGACTCCAGTCTCCATTTTTCCAAAGTTCTGGAGAGAGAATAACTTCTTCTAGGGTATGAAATTATTCCAGTCACTGGAGAATTGCTAGATACAATCATTTACTAACAATAGTGTTCTATAGATACCCAAGCTGAATAGCTGGACACAAACATAATTGTTTTCTCATTTATTCAACAGCACCAGTGAGCTGAGTTCAGGAGACAAGTATGAAATGAATGTGGAGTTGCCTGAGAGGAACTCATGGTCTGTTGATGGAGATTAATGCATAAACAAGAACTTTACAATAATTATTAACAAATGTAATCTCTCGGTTGTGGCAGAACTGTCTGGAATAGCAGAAGAGATAGTCCATTAACAGAAGGAAATCAACCTTATTATTGAAACAGGATAGTTCCCTTGGCCTCTTTATGGGACTCACAAAGACGTTGGCTCCTTTACTCAGCCCATAGCTCTCAACCCCTCATGGGATAGGGAGCACGAAGATGAGTGGGCACAGGGGCCAGGATGAGCACTTCTGGGCAACCAGCAGGAGTAGAACTCCATGCAGCCCTGTGGCAGCATCTAGTAGGGGGTACCTGCAACCCCTAGAGCCCTAGAGGGCAGGTGTTACAGTGTGCTCTTTTAGCTCTGCTATCTGTGGACAGCTTAAGTGTTAAACAGCTCAGTGGAGGGATAGTGTGATGCCTTGTTGGCCATCCAGGAAGAATCAGATCACAAGAATGAACTGAAGATTGTAAATGCTGGGAATTTTATTGAGTAGATGAAACAGCTCTCAGCAAGATGCCCAGTTGGAAAGGAGACGCATGGAGCAGGAAAGTGGTCCTCCCCTGAAGTCCAGCCATCCCCCAGCTGCATTATTCCCTGAAGTCTCACTGTCAAGCCAGCCCTCTGAAGCCAAGCTGCTTCTCTCCTATGTACAGCTGCTGCTTCTCTTCTCTCCTCTGCTGCACTGCCAGTGGAGTCTGGGTCTTTTTGCTTTTTTTTTTTTGTTTTCTTTATTTTTTGACAGAGTCTTACTCTGTGGCCCAGGCTGGAGTGCAGTGGCGCCATTCTCCTGCCTCAGCCTCCAGAGTAGCTGGGATCACAGGCACGCACCACCATACCCAGTTAATTTTTTTGTATTTTTTTTTTTAGTAGAGACAGGGTTTCACCATGTTGGCAAGGCTGGTCTCGAACTCCTGGGTCTGGGGTTTTTATACGTACAGGATGGAGAGCAGGGCGGGTCAAAGCGCAACATTCGAGGGGAAAAACAGGAATGTATGTTCTCACTTTGGGCTGTGGTACCAGGCTTGAGGGTAGGGCTTTGTCAGGAGCCCTGCCCTTGTCTGACTAGTGTTTCCCTGCCTCCTGTTCATATCATTATTAATTCCTTGTGAACAAAAACAAAGGGAAGGATGTGATACAAAACTCTTCTTTGCTTCTTCTAATAGGAGACATTGAGTCTCGTTAGGGTCTTTTTCAGATGATTATCAGGAATTTCCTTCTTTCCTAGCCTTCATTTTCCCATGTTCTCTTTGCCTGCCTTGCCCTGGCTTATTTCCACCTTTTTGTACCTTCCAGCAGGGTCCTGGCTCCAGCCTGGAAAGATGGTAACAGATTCTCATTGGACTTCAAGCAAAGAAGCTGAAGTCCCTCAGATGCTCCATAATGGAATAGAAACAAGATAAAGCTTTCCTTATTAGTATACATTCATGCTAAAAATTTCCCTGCACTATCCCTAACAAAATTTTTTAGCACTGATTAATGGTCAAACTCTGGCAGTGTGAAGAAATGTTTCAGCTCCTGGATTGTGGAGCCAGATTTGCAACACTGTTGTTTGCAACACTACCTTGACAGTATGTAATGTCTTTCTCTTCCTCATAGTATTGTTTGGGATTAAATTAATTGCTATGTGTAAAGAGCAGGGGGATAATGAACAGAAAATCTGCATGAAACTGAAAACTTCATCCAGCTCTAGTAAGGTAAGTAAGCATATCTGGAAACCCAGGGGCAGCAGGCACATTCGCTTTGTGCTCAACCTCTGCTGTTGCTCACAGACTCCCTTTCATCTGGAAGAAATTCCTACTATTTTGGTCTTCAAGATATACCCACTCCCTGTAGCTAGCCACAAGATATTTACTCTACTGGGTTACTGCAGTCTTCTCCAGTCATATCAAGGCAGAGAACTGACTCACCCTCTTCCCCAGTCCAGTTTTCTTCTCAAAGTGGGGAGGTTCTTTTTCAATGATGGAGCTTGACTGACTCCAAGCACCCAGGAGCCTACAACCTGACTCTCATCTTGGCATTGTGCTAGAATTTCTCATTGCTTTTGTCTCTTGGACACAAGTTTTTAGAGAATTTGCTTTCAATAGTGCCAATTTTCCAGCTGAAGTTTAACCAGCCAACTTCTATATCAGTTTCATAGACCACCAAGGTCCCATGTATGTAGCTCCCCCATCTCGGGATATGTAACTGACTATTCACACTCCTTGGCGATGAGAATCTAAGGACACCATCAACGCCTGTGCAGTGCCAATGGGTCTACCCAGATAGCAGAAACACTTTTCCATAAACCTAAAAAGAGGAGGCTGACAGGAAAGAGGAATGGGCTTTCTTCCCTACTTCCTTTGGCTGGGCAGGTATTTCCAGGGTCAGATCCCATCCTTACTCTCCTAGAAACTTCAAAATTTTTTAATTTTTTAAAGTTTTAGAGTTTTAGAGCCCTTATTCAATTATTACCTCCATAAAGTGAGGGACTATTCATTCATAATATGACACAACTTGGATACTACAAAAGATTGCTACTAGGCACTTTAAAAAAACAAAACAAAAAACTTACTATCTAGGGGACTATATCGCAAAGAGAGCTTTTTTAATCAGGCAGAATTGTCTGTGAGGTCACAAGGATAATGGTAAAGAAAGTTTTGCTCCCAAGAAAGAATAATCTTGGTAGATTTAAAAAACAAAATTTTAAAGAAATTAATCCCTAATGGCTTCTTGAATAGAACAAAGAGCAGTAGAATGTACTTGAAAGAATTTAGTCTTCAATGAGCAAAAAATGGTTTAGTATTTGTCTCTCTCTTTTACTAGGTGTTGGCCTTGAATTATTTGCCATCTCTGAGTTCCTGTTTCCTCTTCCATAAAATGGGTGTGCTAATTTCTACTTTATATGATTTTTGACATAATACAATGAGAAAACATATAAAGCAACTAATGGAGGATAGCAATTATCAAGATGAACAGCAAAAAAAAAAACCTATTTATCACAATGTCAAATTTCACTATCTATAATTTCCAAGAGTCAGATTTCTTATAAGTTAAAAAATATTATTTTATTTCTCTGGAATATTTAAATACAGTTATTCTAAAGGAATCCAGTGATTTCTTGGAGAATCTTATCTAGATAAATTAGATTATTTATTTAGTACCTATTTCCCAAATAACCACAAAAGATTATGTTATTTCTGTAGCTGCATAGTTAGTATCCACTGAAAATGTCTGCACCATACTCTATAATAAATGCATTATTCTTTTAGTCACTGAAGACTCTATCTCCAAGAGGTTGTATGTTTTTCCAGATCATGGAAGTGTGGCAGTCAGTAATTGATATTATTAAATATGTTTACTGCTGATGCAGTGACATAGCTGAAATGTGCTTGCTTTTCTATGCTGAAAATTGATGGGATATTAGATCTGATTTCAATTCTACAGTGGATGTCAGCAAAACTTCAACATGTGAACCGAAGAAAACAGGAACAGTTGATAAATGCCCTCTTTGAGTCAGTCTCAGAAAACAAGAGAATCAAATGTCTGTGGTAACATATGCTGCAGTTTCAGACAGAGTCTGCATTGAAACCATGAATAGCTGGTTTAAAGCAGCTCAGCGTTATCCACAGAATGGGGCAAAGCATTGTAGAGCCTGGCTCTAAGCCTTACGTGAAGAGGGGGTTTACCTTAGAGGAACTGGCTCTAAGCCTTACCTGAAGACTGGGGTTTGCTTAAGTCTTCCTCTATGTTTGTGGCTGTCTTCCTAGAAGCCACTTGTTTTGTTTGTTTTGGAAAGGTGACTTTTTCCACTACCCTGGATAAACAGTAAAAAAAAAAGTCAGAAAAAATTATTCAGTCATATTGACTGGAGAAACATCTTTGTAAAATGACCAGAAAAATGATTTTTTTTGTTGTTGAAAATAACATAAGATGGCTAATTTTTCTACACTTACATATTACATCTAAGTGTATTATTTAGGCAAAAACTTATAAATTAACATCAAACGGTGAATTCACAGGTGAAGCAGGTGAAGTACAGGGCTTATTCACTTCTCAAAAACATGTCCAAGGTATTCTGTTTCATAATTTCAGGTTGCAATTCTTTATGCACATTAGACTATTTCTACAAAGAGCAAATATTTACATCCATATTTATAATATCACTAATGTTCTCTGAAAATAATGCATTTTCACATGCTTCATCTTATTTAATTTTTATAACAACCACGAGATCCATGTGAGATGGCATTTTAATCCCTAATTTACATATTAGAATACTAGGACTGTGGGGATGGAAATAGGACTCGTTCAGTGTCACGTAGTTAATAAGTATCTTAGTGACAGCACAATCTGCTCTATTCTGATACTAAGCTAAGTGTTTTGGGTGGCTTTTGTTTGTTTCTTTTTAATACATCAAAGTGCCCCTCCTGCTCACTTTACGTCATTTACTGACACATCTCAGAAAATTGTCTACCAAAATTTTCCCTCTATTATTTCATTCAGTAGTTATAATTGATAGCAGACGATGTATGCCTTCCTAAACTAGGATCACAAAATGCTAAACTTCGAAGAGGTTAGGAATGCAGTTCAACCTCTATATCAAGTTCTTCAAATCTTTTTCTGGCATGATTCCTCTACAAACTTGGCTGACTTTCTCCATTGTTCCTATTCTAAGATCGTCAACTTGTCAATTTCCAACTTTACCTGTGAGGTATATTCTCTGGATCAGTTGAAAGCCTTTACAAATGAGATGTTGAAAAAAGCAACCAAGTAAGTGAAGATGTATAATAAAGGAACTAATTACAAAGGTGTAGGAAGGCTAAGAGAGAGGAGTAAGAGATGTTTCACTACCTTGGAGTCATTATCTCACCTAGACTTGGAGAGACGAAGGGAAGGAGCCAAACTGGAATGCAAAAAGCATAGTAATAGGAGAAGGCTGGAATGAAATTGGGAAAGGTAAAGTCAAGAAAACAAAAACCCCAAATTCACTCTCTTCTTACCTCCGATTGTTCCAAATTGAAAGCAAGATGGTGTCTTAGCCCAAGTACACTTTAAAACAGAGCCTATGATATCATATTATTTGAGACTATAATCCAATGGAAAGGAGGATGAAATAAAAAAGAGAGATTTAAAAAAAAAATGCGAAGTGCTTTACCTAAGCTGGCCACAACTTCACAATAAGCAGACTGCTTAATTTTGTGGAACATCTCCAGAGAAGTGGTACGGAAGCTCCACTGGCTATTAAGAGCCCCATGAAGTATCAACAACTGATCATCTGGACTGTGCTATGCTTGGGTGCTGAGTGGCTTCATGGTATTGCCTTCTCAGCAGCAATTGTGAAGCTGCATGTTGCAAGGAAGTGTTGAAATGTGAGCCAAGGTTGTGTGTGGATATGCCCTTGAGTGATCTCAAGGAAAGTAAATAATCAAAACAGAGGGCTGACACATCAGTAAGACCTACTTCTGCAATCTTTAGAACAATGTGAGTCCTTGCTAGCGCTACATGAAAAACAAGCAATGCAATGACGCAGATCTGGGGACACATAAACAGGGCCTGGTGCAGAGGGCCAGGGTGTCTATAAAGTGCAGTCTCACAGGGCAGAAAGGGCAGGTGGGAGTGGCAAGAGAAGAGAGAAAAGTGTTTTTGGAGATAAAAACAGAAAGCATGCATCATGTACACAAAATGGGAAGAAGTTTCTACAAACTGGCTGTTATGGACTAAATATTTCTGTCCCCGTAAAATCTATATGTTGAAATCCTACCTTCCAGGATGATAGTATTAGGAGGTGTGACTTTTGGGAGGTGATTAGATGACGAGGGTAGGACCCTTGTCGATGGGATTAGTGCCCATATAAAAAAGACCCTAGAGACCTGCCCTGCCTCTTCCGCCATGTTCTCACATAGAGAAAAGCCATCATCTGTGAACCAAGGATAGGGCCCTCCCGAGACACCAAATCTACCAGTGTCTTGATCTTGAACTTCCCAGCTTCCAGAAATATGAGACATGCATATTGTTTAAGCCACTCAGTCTATGGTATTTTTGTAATTGCAGCCCAAATGGACCAAGACACTGGCCATGTCCTATATTACCATTCTGTGTTAAAAACTTATTCTTTTATGATTCTGCAAGCTAAAGTGACAAGATAGAATGACCTAATAGTTCAGTCTGAAGCCTTTGGCTGTAGTCTTACAAAACTTTGCTCTGTTCTGTATAGTGGCTGCTTTTTATCCATCTCCCTGTAAAACTGCATTGTTATTCATTCCTACTGTCCTCCCTCCTGACTGTCCTTACAGTCCCCTCCTGTCTGTTCTGCATGAGATGTTCATCATCTCTTATTTGAACCATTACATATTGCTATGTACCTAGGACTCATTGCATTTTTCCCAAGCCAGTCTTTACAATGATAACAGAATAATAATCATTTATACGAAACTGATTAAATCATTGTCTTTTTTAAAAAGTCTCTACTACCTTGTAGGAAAATTATTTTGTAATTTAGTTTTATAAAATAGTAACTGCTTGCCAGTTTTTATGAATTTTCATTATCTTGGTCTTTTTATATAAGAAGTCCATTCGGTATCTCTGTGAGCCCTATAGTTTTCAATTTAATGAATTTGAGCTCAAGAAGAAGAAAATAAACTTTACCAAACAAACCAAATGTTGACTTTGTGGGAGTGTGTGTGTATTCCAGTTTTCCTTGATTGTATTTTTCCCACTCACCTTGTTTCTTGTTGGAAAGGTTGTCCCTATTTCTTGGTTACACAGACCATTTACATATTTCTATGGTAGTCATTATGAGCTACCATAGTCATTCCTTCTAAGTATCTCTCATCCCCATTTTTAACCCCAACAGAGTCAGTGACTCTTATTCATTTGAGATTCCCTAATTTGATACTAAGTGCATGCTTTTGAATGAAATACAGAATCTAATGTTTTAATACTAGACTTGCTTACAAATCTATTTGCTTTTTCATTTATTTGTATCTATATGTATATTTACATTAATATTTACTTTAATTTAAAAATATTATATACTGATTTAATTTATTATATACTGATTTAATTTAAAAGCATGAATTTTTAGGACCAAAACCAAAAACAAAACCAAAACCAAAAACAAAACAAAAGCATATATTATTTAATTATACAGTAACCTACCATAAAATATATTAAAAAGCTATTCAAAAAAGTTTTTTCTATTATTTTTAAAAGTTACTTCTCCTGCCTTTTAAAGATCCCATTCCTAAAAACAGCATTAAGTAGTTTTGTCACCTAACAGGAGTGTGTCAGTTAGCCAGCTAGTCCTCTTCTCCAGGGCTCAGTTTCACAATCTGCAAAAGGGGAGGTATGATGTGTTTCATCAAAGAGTGCACATAGCATGCCTAACCTAGTTCCTGCAAAATATATTAGTGTCCCGCCCTATTTCCCATATTGAAAAATTAATTTTTAAAAATGCTTGTTATATGTGAATTTGGTAGTGATATAAATACTAGCCAAAGGTTGAGGAATATTTTTACTTGTTTAGAGTGAAGGAAAGCTTTCCATCTTCATACTTTCAGGCTTTATCTCATCATCTTCTTTAGAAAATAAAGTGTAGAACTGCTTTATTGACTTATTTATTCACTCAGCAAATATTTATGGGGTTTCTAATTGGCACTACTGATTCTGCTGAGTGCTCAAAATAAAATATTTAAAAAAAGGATGTTGGTTCAGGTGCAGTTTCTTCCTGCCTCCAAACAGATATTAGTTAGATACAGTCACCCAAGATCTACTGACCTTTGGCAGGCATCAAGTTTACCATTTACACCAGGGAATCGAATGTCATGTTCCAAGTCTTCTTGCAGAATTTGCTTCTGACCTCTCACCTTTGTGTCCTCCTCAACTTGAAAGTCTTACCAGTGTTAGGAATTTATGTGTGCAATTTACCATTTAATTCCTTCTTAAGCAGTGTAACATCATTGATGTTTAACACAATACTTTTTCTCTTTGATAATCATTATAAATCTTAATTTTAAGCACCATTTTAAAAGAATATTATTTCCCCTCTTCAATACTGTAGAAACTAACCTGACCTAGAAGTGAATTTTCATTTGTTAATATCAGATGTCATTTAATTAGCCATGATTGTGATGGGAACCACATGGAAAAGAAAACAAGAGGAGAAAAAGAAGACTTGCCTACCTCAGCTGTCCAAATTCAACTAACAATTAATATTTGCAGGTGCTGGGAAATTTACTTAGTTGACAACTGCCAGGGCACACCTTGATCTACCCTTGAGGCATGGCATTAGGCCTCTGAGTATGTAATTCAGAAAGGAATTGTGCAGGTGCAAAAATAACCTACAGATGAATTGCCAAATGCCTAGTATTGCACTCCTCTGATTCTGAAGACAATGTCATTGGTCTGGTTTGTATTACCTTTGGGTAAGATCTAAATCAGAAATAAAGACTAGAAAATATCATAGAACAAAGGAGAGTCAACAAATTGATAAGATCATTGGAAATCATAAATTATTCTTATGTCCTTTCCCTCTTCCTAAATCCACCCTTGCCAACTTGCATATATAAAGTCACCTTTGCAGAGATGGTACATAAAATTCCATCCGTATTATGAAACGTTCTGCTATAGACAGGCAGGGACATGATACACAAATAATGTCTTTCTCCTCAATGTTCTTTTTATTTAAATGGTAGTTTGTGTGTATGTATGTGTGTGTGTTTTGGAGAGGGGAGTGTATCTACAAATAGGGAATTTTCAAGGAGCTTAAGTCCTCTTGAAATGCAGTATGCATGACATTCACTCTGACGACAACTGTAACAGCTAAATAGATAATAACAATCTATTTACAGTAAGAAAATAAAATAAGCTATTAACTCTAGAGTTAATATTCATTTGGCCTAGTTTAAAGAGTACAATTTTGAGAAAAAGAAGAGCATATTTTTATAAATTTTTTTCTCTTTTGACATTTTACTTTGAGGTTGAGAATAGATGGTAGAAATTACCAAAATCTGAGTCCTTAAACAAAGTTTGGACCCCAGATGTGTTGTATACAACAGAAACATATTTTGTTTTCTTTCTTAGCCATGCCATACTGTCTGGGCCTAAGACAGTTTGTTTTCTTATTTGTTTATTTCACCAGTAACAGGGCCCATTCTTGGCTCACACCATATTGCTGATGAAGTTGTACTTCAAATCTGTGCAAATGAAAGTGGAGCTTATTTTCGTGTATCCACTTTGGAATTGCAGTATATCAAAGAGCACTGTAGGGTAAACAATACTATTTCAATGAAAATTTCTCAGTACTACCTTAATCTAGATTTTTTTCTAAAACCAGTTAAAAAAATAGACTAATATTATTTTAAAAGACTTATAGTATTTTAAAACACAACATTAACAAAATGAGTTGGGTAATATTGCTAGATAGATCTTTGAAGATAAAGATATACTATTTTGGGCCCTCCTTGTTTTTACTGATAAAGAAACTAAGGCTTAGAGATGCTAATTTAACAGGGAAAGAACAGTTAACAAACCAAGGAACTAAGAATGGAACCAAGTAATTTGCTTCTAAAGCCAGTACATTTTTTTCACTATTCCATACTGATTCTATTCAGATCATAAACCAGTATTTTCAAAATATAAAACGAGATCCACCAGTGTGACTTAATGCTTTTCACAACTTACCTTCAGGTCCATCTCTTGAGATTCTGATTCTGTAGATATGAGAAGAGACACTAGCATCTGAATTTTAACAACAAAACACCCAAATGACCTGATGCATGCCGATGTTTGAGAACTGCCCTTTATAAAACCATCAGATCTTGTGAGACTTATTCACTATCACCAAAACAGCATGGGAAAAACCTGCCCCCATGATTCAATTACCTCTCACAGGTCCCTCCCAAGACAAATGGGCACTATGGAAGCTACAATTCAAGATGAGACTTGGGTGGGGACACTGTCAAACCATATCAACTGCTAAGAGTGTAATACCTTAAATTATTGTATGGGCACTCAGTGAAGGCTGGTTACGTGTTTCCCATGCATCTGAATTGAAATGAACAAAATATCTCTACTTCAAATATTCGTCTGGCCACTGGGGGAAAAAAAAAAGTTTCACATGTAAGACTCAGCTGGGCTGATTTAGTCAGGTAAGTGACAGATGGAATATAGCATTTGGTAACACAAATTAATTCTCATCCTGAAAATGGTGTGCACTGAGTCAAAATCATCTGTGGCATCTTACTTCTTCAGGGAAGCTGATAACTATCCTTAAATGGAAGGAGTAGGCCTATTTCTCTTTAGCTAAAAGTTGTGCTTAGATGGGAATGGTCAGATCCCCAAGGAATGTTCAGCTAGCAGCACTTGGTTACATCCAGCTCAAATTCAGATTTGGTGACATTCTGCAAAAGGATTGCAAATCTCATTTACAAGCTTAAAAATGATACCCTTGAGGCTCAGTCTTAATATGATTATGAGCATCAGGAACATATTCATACAAATGTTTATTTTATGAAAGTCATGATTGTCATTTTCAAATGATAATGTTCAAGAATCAAGACAGCGGTTTTTCATGTAAGGTTTTATTTTGTGTTGTTTTAAGGTAGTGGGTAGAACAGAGGACTGAGGGACATGCATAGAAGTTTGATTGAAAACAACCAAATGTCTGAATCAGTCTACATACAAAATGAGGCCTCAGTTTTCTCATTTCAAGCCTGAGTAATTTAGATCATCTGGCAAGCACGTGGGCTGCAAGGCCACAGACTCCAGTCAGTGTCAGCTGCCTTTGTACAGGAGACAATCAAGCAGTGAGGCACACTGTAATTTTTCTTTTATGTTTCAAAGGGTTCTTTAAAAAAGATTGTATTCTTCCCTTACATTTTCATTGCCACAGCTGGAGACTCCCTTCTAAATGGTATATTAGGGCCTTCAAGCACTTGATGTCTATCTTCTCTCACTTGACTGACACAATGTGTGTCAAAAATGTAAATAGTCTAATGTAGAAGGCACATGAGTTCAATAAGAAACTCTGAAACTGTTTCTACAATGGCTCCGATGGGCTGGACTCTGAGAAATTTCAATATGTGACCTTCTAGCCTTCTGTAACTCTAAACAGGCGGATTTATAAAGCCATGCTAATGACCACACTAATCTATACCCACTGATGAGACTAAAATGTTCTCTCTCCCCGACTTGAATACACAACACTTTTGCAATGATCTAAAGCAGATTATTCACAGCTCGCTATACAGCCCTACAATTCCTTAAAGCTAAATTAAATTAGCCTATTTCCGATTATTTTACTGGTTATTAAGGAATAGTGCATTTTATTTTTAACACCTTACTCTAATGAGGCTTCTGTTGTTAATGAAATCATTAAGCATCAATAATGCTGTCTGCATCTAACCAATATACAATTGGATATAGTCTCGGAATGTTAGCGATGTCAGGAGCACAGAGACCTAGAAACCACTGAGTTCAGCATTTTCTCACCTTATTCTCCAGTTGCAGTATTTCTTGTAAGTGGATGTAAAGCAGCCACAGAGGACAATAGCTAATCCTGTACTCACTCCTAAGACACATCTTCCGAGTCCGCCCCTCTTTGCCACAGAGCCGCCTCCCTGAAGGCGGTGACAGAGAAGAATCTTCATTACGGGTCCTGGTCGAGGGCATCCGGTCAGATCCCTTCCACAGCTCACGTGCTGGTCTCACGTCCTGAGTACATGGGGTGAAAAAGTCTTCCCTTCTTTTCACCCTGCATACTTCCCATATTCACCGAGTGCCAGGACTTTCCCAGTACCCTGCTACAAATAGAGAATTCGACATAAATAAGAAAATATCTGCCCTCGATACACAACTAAATAGTTGTAATTGTTTATCAGTAAGACAAGATGAAGGGGAAGAAACATAATTTTTTCTTCGGTCCTCATAAATTCTTTTTTCTTTTTTAGGCAGATTCTTGCTCTGTCACCCAGACTAGAGTATAGAGGCGTGATCTCAGCTCACTACAACTTCCACCTCCTGGGTTCAAGTGATTCTCCTGCCTCAGCCTCCCAAGTAGCTGGGACTTCATGCGCCTGCCACCACACCCAGCTAATTATTGTATTTCTAGTAGAGGCAGGGTTTCACCACGTTAGCCAGGCTGGTCTTGAACTCCTGACCTTGTGATCTGCCTGCCTTGGCCTCCCAAAGTGCTGGGATTACAGGCATGAGCCACTGTACCTGGCCAGTTCTCATAAATTCTTACTTGGAAAGAACCTTTGTAAGAATTGACAAGAGAAAAACAAACAAGTTTATTCATATTTATATCTCATATCTACATGGATGATACCAGGAAAGCAAGCAATCTTCAAAGAGGTAGTGATAAGACAAAAGAAAAGGACTTTGAGTCTCTAGGGCCAGCCTTTTGTGGGAAGGCAAAAGAATGGCAGAGAAAAGCTGATTAATAAACTTTGTTCATGTAGATTCCTCTGGTACCAACTCAAGGCAGAGAAGGGTTTGAAGTAGATCTTAGTGGTTAACTTTTGTTCCCCTTGGTGGAAGAGAAGGTAGGCTACCTTTGGTCTTTATAAAAGCTGTGTCCTGCTTTTAGACAAATAGAAGAGAACAGAGAGCTTTTCAGCATCTAATTCTTTTTAATTGCCTTCAGCTCAACAACCCTGTTTTGGAGTGGCATATTACAGTCTCCCACAAAGGTAAATGCTGCATTAAGAGATATATTCTAAAGGTGGAAAGTGAGATTTGCTTGTGAGTAATGAAATGTCCCAGCCAGCTTCTCCAGGCAGATGAAATGTGGCGGCTTCTTCTTCCCCTGCATTTCTACAATACCTCACAGCTAATGCTCCAGGTAAAATCAGAATGGTTCTTCTCTCCCAAAAATCCCATGGTGCTTTATGCCTCTCATCCCTTGCCTATTTAATTTTCCCAGAGAACACTACTTAATGAAATGGACAAAATTACTTCCGCCGAACATGCCCTTTCTTTGTTCACACACATGCATGCACACCACCACACACAACACAACATGTATCACAGTCTCACTAATTGTGCTCTGTGAGATTACCATGTATACATTATGGTGATAATAAGGATTAATTTAATTTACAGAAATTTATTTTTTGACCTCATGATTTATTCTGCCTATGTTCAAGTAAGTTATATGATAATCCAAGCCCAGCTAAAATAATAGAAATTGTTATCTACCAGATCAAAGGACTGTGTCATTGCCTTATGCTAAATTTTACACATTCTTACTATCTAACATCCTACTTTCTAAATCATATGCCTATAACATATCTCCTGTTAAAATGTACTTATTTCTGAATTTGTTCTTATTTATACATTTGCATGTAATTGTGTATCTGTAATTGGGTAGGATAGGTTATATTAGAGCTTTAGTTTGAAAACATAGTGTTAATTAATAAATAGCTTCAAACAAAATGTGAGACCATGTCCTTAGAGCTCCCAAATCACTATTTACTATTTCTATTAGGTTGGGAAAATGCTACTGATGGTTAACCATTATTAAGCATTATCTAATAATTTTTATTAACTTCATTTTAAAATAAATATTCCCATTTCATAGTTCTGGGGACCCACGGATGGAAACAAGGATGGAAATCTAAAGTATAGCTGTAGTATCCGATATTAAGCAGTGGCCTCATCATTTCGTAGTGAAACTTCTACATCAATTTAATAGATAATGCAGGTATTTCAATGTCAATGAGATGATACAAATAATTAACATTCAAATATAATTTTAAATATTAAAACACATATTAATCTATTTTATTCTCACAATGTTATGAGAAGGTAAACTTTGTGCACAAGTGATGGAAATCCACAGATAATCAACAAGCTTCTCTCCCTTGCATATTATCCCCAAGGAGGCTTTTGACCTGATCTCTATCTAGAAGAAAAAATTGGCTGTTCTTTCTTCTTCTTCGAGTTCCCTTCCCAGCTTGTGGCCACTAGGCTCCCCTCCAGGAGTTTGTGTAGCATCTCCATTGGAGGTCATCTTTTTTTCATCACCATCTGGAGGTCTTTTCCCAGTCACTTTAGTCTCTCCTCTACCTGATTACAATATCCTACTGATCCTGTTTTGCACTTTCTGCTTCTTAACAGGATCTCTCTTTGGTGTCCCAACACCATAAAGAAGTTAATAATGCATAATGAGCTTGGACATCAATAGTTTGAGCTATAGTGAACTAAAACGAGTTCTCTTTCATGGCACCATGAAGGCAGAGTCTGATCATAGACTCACTGAATTCCCATGTTGTCACGACAGACACAGGCTGATGTTTTGTGAACAGCAATAGCACAAGAGCATGAGCTATACAGCAAATACCCCTCTCTCAACTTCATTCTATTCATCTGGAAAAATAATAGCTTTACATCTGCCCTTGAAAAATCAGCAACTAATAGTCTGGAAAAACTACCTTTGTCTTGTAGAATGCACAATACAATTTTTGCCATTCCCACATAAATTCACATAAAGTTGTCTTTCATTGTTTTTGGTTTCGTGTTTCTTAATAAATTATGATTAGCACACTTAGCCACACTTTTTAAAAATATCTGTTTCCTCTAAGAATATAGAAGATGTAAGCTTAGGCATGTCAAAACTTCTAAAATTATATCCTTTTTTTTTTTCTTTTAGTACATTAATAGGAAAATTGTGTCAGCTCTCTGAATTGACTGCTTGGAAAAACAAAACACACACACACACATACACACACACACACAGACACGCACACTAAAGCTAGGATTTGTTAAATGAGTGTAAGAATAAAACTAATTCTTTAAAACAACTTGGGGACATGGACAAAACATTTGAGTCCACGAAAGGACAAGAAGTAGGAGGCAATTTGGGATCAGTATTTGCTCCAATGAGTGTAATTATTGTGTAAATTGTGGCTCTTGACAAAAATCTCTGAGTCCTGTTGAGATGTTGTTAATGCCCCGGGAAGAAGCCTCCCTTCGATAAAGTGATTGCTTGCAAAAGATGCTGCCGCCTCCTTCCTCCTTTTCCCACAGGAGATGGGCAATTTGCCAGTGTTTCATTTTCAAGTGTCATTGTTCACCTAGAGCCTTAGGAAAAGCTTCTGCTTTTTTATTGTTAATCTAAGCCTAAGTGATGATCTTTCAAAAAAATCCTGTAATATTTTATAACAAATTTATTAGACACCAACGTTGGCCACTAAGGCCCAAATAGCTCTGCCACTTATTTTTTAACTTAACAAGTAATTGAATAATTTATGCAGTCTCCACATTACTTTATTGGTTTGTGAAATCGGTTTGTATGAGTAATTCATGGGAAAAATTATAAATCTAGAGTTGTTTCTGCAATACCTTTCTAACCTCCTTCCATTAGTTATGTTTCTGACAACAAAGCAATATGGTAATGTTTATTACATGATTTAATATCTTTAGCATCATATTTTATATTACATATGTATATGACATTGAAGAAGAAAGGTCCAATTGTCCTGTATTCTAAGAAAATAAGACATATTTATTCATTAAAGAATTTGAAGAATAGGTTAAAGATGTTAATGATTATCAAATGTGAGCTCATGCTGGGACCTTATGTGAATTAGGTTTGGCAGTCTTGGATTAATTCTTCATATTTAACACACACTACACACTCAAGGGTGCGGGTAATTTCCTGAGTTTTATCATAAAGGCTGAAGCATGACCAAAATGGATGCCAGAATTTGAAATGGTTGTATGCAAAAATGTAAAGCAGGCAGTTTTTGCTTTTATCACTCCTAACAGCCCTTGCAGATTGCTTCCCCTGTCCTACCGGCATGTGTCACGGCCTGCTCACCTCCCAGCACTTATGGTCTGTCACTTGTCCAAGGCCCCCATTGGGACAGCATCCTTATGCTCACAACCTTTCCCATTTTCCTCATTCTCTGTTCAAAGATTTCCTTCTAACTACAGATTCTTTTAGAGTCCTGTCTAGTCTAGAGAACAAGCACATTAATTTGTTTTTAGGAATTAATAGCTGGTAGTAGCTGTTAATGTGACACCTTCCCAGATATAATTTGCATTTAAACAGCTGCCTTTAACAGAAAGAACTGGAGAATGCTAAGGATTTCAGACTCTGAGGCAGGGCCAATGAGTTATTTCTGGTCACGGAGCCAGTCTCAGTCCCCTTCAGGTGTGTAATCTGTGTATGAGATATTAGGAGGAGAAAAACAAATAAACAAGGCTTTGATTTGATTCCCAGCTCTGACAATTACTCGCTGTGTGACCTTGAGCTACTTTCCCAGTGTCCTCAGCCATTAACATCGGCTTAATAAGGTTTTATGAAAACTAAAAATAGAATAGCCTAAACTACTAAAAAGTTAAACATTATAAAAAAAATCTGTTAGTTAGAAATCATTTGGTTACAAATGACAGAAATTTAATGCAAACCAGTTATTCCCTTACCACTTGAAATGTGCATTTTGTAGCAAACAAAACGATGAGTTCTGATATGGGTGGTAATTGGATCACACTTCAAAAACTGTGTTCCCCGAGTTACCGCATTGTATTCGTCCATTTTCACACTGCTGTAAAGAAATGCCTGAGATTCCATAATTAGGAAAGAGGTTTAATTGACTCACAGTTCCACATGGCTGGGGGGTACTTAGGAAACTTACAATCATGGCTGAAGGCAAAGGGAAAGCAGGCATTTTCTTTACGAGGCAGCAGGAGAGAGTGAAATGCTGCAAAGGGAGAATTTCCAAACTCTTTTAAAACCCCCAGCTCTCCTGAGAATTCACTCGTAAGCTGTCACGAGAACAGCATGGGGGAATTGCCTCTCATGATCCAATCACCTCCTTTCCTTGACACTTGGGAATTACAGGACCCTCCCTAACAGAAGTGGTTGTAATTCAAGATGAGATTTAAGTTGGGACACATAGCTAAATCATACCAAACATTATTTCACAGGACTTAAAAAGTGAGAGGCAGGAAGTAATAGAGAATGTAATTATCTAAGTCTAAAATCATCAAAGATGAGGGCTGGGCATAATGGCTTATGCCTGTAAACCCAGCACTTTGGGAGGCTGAGGTAGATGGATGACCTGAGGTCAGGAGTTCAAGACCTGTCTGGCCAACATGGTAAAATCTCATCTCTACTAAAAATATAAAAATTAGCCAGGCATGGTGGTACACACATGTAGTCCCAGCTACTCAGAAGGCTGAGGCAGGAGAATCGCTTGAACCCAAGAGATGTAAGTTGCAGTGAGCTGAGATTATGCCACTGGACTCTAGCCTGGGTGACAGAGTAAGACTCCATGTCAAAACAACAACAACAAAAATAAAATAAAATCATCAAAATTAAGGATGGCAACCTCAGTAGGCCAAGGAGAGTATACACAAGATTTAAATTATAAATGTTATGCCTAAGGTAAACAGAATTATTAACATAAATAATATTAAATTTATAATTATTTGAAACAATTATATAATAATTATAATTATTTCTAATAAATATAATTTAAAATTCTTATTTTACATTGATGGGAGTTCACACAAAATAAATGAAACTCAAATAAGTGGGTAAACTCAGGAGCTTCTATAAAGAATAGAGGGTTTGGGCTTTAAGGGTTGATAAATTGTGGGGAAGTGACTAGGATATGTAAAACAGAACTAATGGAAGATAAGGTTTATTTTAGCAAGGTCTGTTTATGCAAACTTCTTTCACTATCAACTCTGTCTCTGGTGATTAGTGCTCTCACCTTCATAATATAGGTAAGAGACACCTTCACAAAGACTTATGCCCTACTTTTAAGCAGGTAAGGAGAGGGCAGAGAACTCTTTCTACGTCCTTTGATCACTGATTGCTTTCAGCTCAAAATAATCTTTATGCCAAAGTGGCGTATTTCCAGGTGGCCTATTCTGATCCCCTTTATAACCAAAAGTCCTAAAGTAGTAATTCTCAAAATTATGGTCACAGGGTTATTTATTAAGAATAAATACACCTTTTGTTCATATAGGGTTATATTTATCAATATTTACTGTACCTGAAATTAAAACAAAATGTTTAAATGCTAAGTAATTCATTTAAATAAAAATGGCCAGGTGCGGTGGCTCACACCTATAATCA
Source organism: Cacajao melanocephalus (assembly GCA_963573385.1). Classification (NCBI taxonomy): domain Eukaryota; kingdom Metazoa; phylum Chordata; class Mammalia; order Primates; family Pitheciidae; genus Cacajao; species Cacajao melanocephalus. Next base: position 55,555 of record CAUYLG010004439.1, on the reverse strand, counting down.
CAGCACTTTGGGAGGCTGAGGCAGGCAGATCACAAGGTCAGGAGTTCAAGACTAGTCTGGCCAATATGGTGAAATCCCACTTCTACTAAAAATACAAAAATTCGCCGGGCATGGTGGTGCACGCCTGTAGGCCCAGCTACTCTGGAGGCTGAGGCAGAAGAATCTCTTGAACCTGGGAGGTGGGGGTTGCAGCGAACCGAGATTGTGACACTGGACTCCAGCCTAGGCGACAGAGCAAGACTCTGTCTCAGAAAAAATAAATAAAATAAAATAAAATAAAATAAAATAAAAATCATGTATATGTTAACATACTTTATGATAATAGCTATGTTTTTCATAATAAAAAATTAATGAGAAGACGTGACTTTTTTACATTTTGTAAATTTCTTTAGTGTTTGGCTTCATGGAAAATAAATGGATTCTCACATTCACTTGTGCATTAAATTTGTTTTGACTTAAAAACTGTACTTCAGCAGAATACTACGCATGGTCTATAACACACCCTTTCATTTTATTAAATTCTAATTCTATGAGAGCCATAATTTCTAATTTCTGTGGCTAATTTGTTAGTTTTGCAAAGGCAGTCTGGTCCCCAGGCAGGAATAGGGCTTGTTTTGGAAAGGACTGTTACCATCTTTGTTTCAAAGTTAAAGTGTAAACTAAGTTCCTCTAAAGTTAGCTGGCCCACACCCAGGATAAACAAGGATAGCTTGGGTGTTAGAAGCAAGATGGAGTTGGTTAGGTAAAATCTCTTTCACTGTCATAATTTTCTCACTGTTATAATTTTTGAAAAGGTGGTTTCAATGTCAGAGTAAACAAGACTTCAGCTTCCAGGTTTTGGTCTGCCCCAGCCCCAGCCAAAGCCAAATAGAGCAAAGACAAGTTGTTGACTGTCAAGCACTGACCAACTTGTAAATCTGCAATCAAAATTTCTACTGTTTTTTTAACCAGTATGCTTTTGGATGGTTATATAGTGGGATATGTCTAGAACAAAGAACAATTACTTCTTAAAGGGCTGTCACTAAATTTTTGGTGATAGTAACATGGAAATCAACTTTGGTTGATTATAAGAAAGACTTTCATAGTGAAAAATCTCTCTAAAAGTACAGCATATAATGAGAATATTGGTAGAACTGTGCCTAAAGTTATCATGTAAAATTCCTTTATTTTTTAGAGATGGAAACATGGACTAGAGAAGGTCAAAAGATTTGTTCCTTCACCCCTTAATGGCCCAGCAAGAATTAAAACAAAAAAAGCCTGAATCTTAATGAGCATCATTTTCGTTATTTTAATTGGGAAGTCTTGGGTTTTCTACAACCAGAGCCTTTCAAAGAGTGTGGCTTCTTACTTGTCAGGAGTCTAGTATAAAGGAGGCTTGCGTTAGTTTATTGACTACATAATGTACAGGGACCTTTCTAACTCCTAACGTATTATGATTCTATGACACAAAAAGGAGATGTTCATATACCTATGTGAAATAACAGTCTTTGTCTAACATTCTTCTTTCACTTCTCGCAGATTAATAATTTATGTTTTTTATGCTTTCAAATAGTATTTCACTGGCTAATTATTTCCCAAAGAGACTAGGACTGTATCATGCATTTCAGTACTCACGGATTATCCTGCTAATATTTGTTAAGAGCCTACATGTGTCCCATATTATGGCTATTAATTCCATCTCATGGAATCCATATTCCTCCAAATGTACTTTCATCGCATTCAAATTTGTACTCATTCTTTTTATGCTAATTTTTACATATTTGAGGAAAGTAACAATTATTTGGCTATTTTTATTAAATTACAGATTCATTGGAAAAAAACTTCAAAGAAGTAGGAGGAAAATACATTGTAATTGTATAAAGATATAGGAATTTTTTTCACAAGGCTACATCGGTGAGCTGGAGATAAACTAAATAGCATGTTTGCTTTACTTTTCCATCATCATAAAATATATGAGATGTTTAAGAAGAAAAAGTCAAAGCAAAAGGCAATTTTTTTACAGAAGGAAGAGCATGCTAATGTTAAATGCTACTTCTATATAAAATTTTAAGGAAAGCAATACAGGATGGTAGTTGAGAGGGCAGATCAGTAGCCAAACTGCCTGGGTTCATATCTCAGTGAGTCCATTTCCTCATTGTGCTTCCCAGGGTGAGTAACATAATCTCTTTTCACTTTCTTCATTTGTAGAATGAGAGTGATCGTAATATTACTAACTTCATGTGGTTTTTATAATGGTTCAAGCAGTTAATGTTTGAGACTATTTATACTTAGAACAATGCTTTGCCACACAGTTGTGCTATGTAAGCACTTGTGAATTAAAATATAGACATGTAAGACTTTATTTTCTTATTTTGTGTAATTCCTCAAAAGCCCAGTTTTGTGGATTTACTTGACATTTTCTTCAGAAACAGATGAATAAAAGGCTTTGGAATTGACTTAATATCAGTAATCTACCCTTTTCTTCTAAAAATTTTATGAGTGAGATGGTTTACTATCACAATAGAATGATTTAAATTTAATCTACACTGCTCATTTAACTTCAATCTAGTTAAATTGAATAACCACCTCAGGTTTTTTGCTTTTGAGAGCTTGTGAAAACTTTATTCACTCAAGGGTAGAGTGTAAATATGCTTCTAAATTTTCCTTAGAGTTGTAGTATTACCTTTCACTCATTTTTAATCCACCTAAATGTATGTGTCCATCAGTGGGATAAAGAAAATGTGATAAATTTACACCATGAAATATTACACAGCCATAAAAAGAAGGAAATCGTGTATTTTACAGCAACACAAATGAAGATGGCGGCCATTATCCTAACCAAATTAACAAAGGAACACAAAACCAAATACTGCATGTGCCCACTTACAAGTAGGAGCTAAACACTGAGCACACATGGACATAAATATGGGAACAACAGACAGTGAGACTACTAGGGGAGGCGGTGGAGGGAGGGAGATGCAAATCAAAAAACTAACTATTGGGTAGTATTCTCACTACCTGGGTGCAATATGCCCATGTAAGAAACCTGCATATATATGGCAATGTGTCTAAAATACAAGTTGAAAATAAATGTTTAACTTCTTGTAAGGTACAAAATGGGCATCTAGATTTATTATTTTCTATATAATCAGCCAGCTTTCCCAATATCATCTTTTAAACTCTCCATATACAATACCAACTTTGTAATATACAAAGTGTCTGTAAGCACGTGGGTCTTTAATTCAGCTTTTGAATGATCTGTTGGCCTATTTCTATTTTTTTTCCCCTGTGGCTTTTAACTGTCACAAATTTATAGAAGTAGCCATTCTTTATTGACTAATACATATTACTTAGGATGGTAACTTCCAGACTACAAAGTGTAATGACAAACGTTCTTTAAACTAAACAAAAAGGTGAAAGAAATGCAGCCATTGATGATTGAAGCAAGAAAAATGTGGCTGAAAAGAAAGCAGCAAACATTAGTTCTCACAGTAAAAGCTTATTAATTCTCAAAGTGAAACCATTGTTAGAATTATGAGCCTAATCTCCATAAGACTGACCATATGTGACATTCAGACAGCTGTTTTAGCCCATTTCTAATCTATTTAAGAAACTAGCTTACATTTTCAATGCAAAACTTGATCATTAGCAATAAACCCTGAAGAATTAGACATCATAACATGGAAATTTTCAATGGGGCCAGGATGCTCTGGTGTCATACTGACAGGTGGAATATGTAGAGCATGTCACCTTCACCTTCTCAGGCTTGGTTGTAGACCTGAGATAAGAAAGGGGGTGAATGAAGACTTCGACAAAAGGAACTAAATCACTTTAAAAATGTAAATAACCAAAATGCTTCTTAGAACATGGCACGTATTTGTCAATGCACTGTTATCTCCAGACAACATTTCGAAAATGTATCCCTTTCTGTCTGCTGCTAATAGTGTAATCGTCCTTTATCCTGAATTTTCATAAGAATTCTGGAGGATTTGAGAAAGCACAATTAATCAATGCCAGAGTGAATAATGATTTATGACCAGAGTGAAAACAAGAGTGCATACCTTTCAATGTGGTCCCTTCTCTCCATTGACCAGAATTTTTTTCTCTCTCTCTTTTTCTTGGAAAGACTCCAAACATCTTGCTGGCAAAGAGGGTGATTTTTTGAGATAGCAAAGGTGTTTATTGAGCCACTGAGTTCAATCAGAATCAGTAACTCCTGCAGTACAAGGAAAATTGGAAAGACAAAGCTTAGTATAAGTCTTCAAATATGGAGTAACCTATTAGCTGGTTCAGCAAGTCACAGAATGGGCCTTGGAATGTGAACATGTTATATAATAGTATATGTGTTTGTGTCTGTCTGCCTTAAAATATATGGGATAGTCTCTACCTATAAAAGCATTTTCATTATAATGCCACATTTATACCCAGGTATTTTGACAGTATTGCTAGCATAGCACTCCTACCCAAAATAAAATATCTATATGGTTTTTCTTGCCTTCTACTTTTATCTTTCAAGATAACTGGTTCAAATATTCAATCAGATTTTATGGCACTTTGTTTCTAAATTATAAAATATTTAAAAAATACCACTTCATTGCTGTGTATCCTAGAATAAGATCATATCTTATTTCTTTGATGAGTATTATAAGATACTACCTTTATACTGCTGAGATTTATGTTATGCTTCTCAGCAAGAGCTACTGTAAGATGGTGAAATGAAAAGCAATAAAGTTGGTGAACTGAATGCTGCTGTGTGTGTCTAAAGTCTGAACAGAAGTCTGCTTTTATGCAAATACAAATTGGCTGTGAAGCTTGTAATTCTGGAATCCAAACATCTTGTATGTGTCCTCTATGTGACCCAATGTGATTTGAGAGACAGAATGAAGGTGATGAGTGGAGAGGGCAAGAATTGAGAAAGAAAATATTGACGTAATTTGTAGATATTTGTGAAAGGTCTTAGCCTATTAAAGAAAGAGACTCAGAAATGAAACTACTGCTAAATTATAATCTTAGTAATGAAAGAAGAGAGAACTATTGTTATTTTACAGCAAAAATAAGGGTTAATTAATATCTAACACTGCATTTGGTGTTAAGCAAATAGATGATTTCATTGTATCAAGCAATGTTGTGAATACTAACAGTGTTCCTTTTGTGAGAAGGTATAAAAAATGACAGCAGAGAGCTATGCCTGGTAGATCTGATCTGCTTACAGAGTCTGCTAATATCTAATATTTGATACCAAGTATCATTATGAACCATATAAAAAGGTTACTGGGTCTCTAAAGCAAACTTGATGTAATAACTGGAAGCTATCTCTTTATATTTCTGTCCTGGGTATCTAGCATTTGTTCAATACTCTCCTTCCTCAGGAATTTCCCCTCTCTACTCAGAATTTCCTCAATAGTGGCCATATTTTAATTAGCCCATCTAAGCACCATCATCGATTCAGGGGTGAGAACCTGACCAATCCTGATAAAAGTATAGTTTCTCAACTCCCGGCTGAAGTTCATTGGTCCAGAATTGGAAACTCAGCCATACGTGATTAATTATGATAAGTTCACCTCTAAGATTTGAAATCTTAAGATGAAAAACATTATTAAACATTATTAAAAGCCATGCCTTCTACCATGTGGAAGAAACCCTTACAACTTTATATATTGAGAAAAATGATATCAGTAGTCAAATGGAATCTCATTTAACATATGGGATCCTGACATTGTTTAAGACTTGCCTCTAGTTTCTAAGCCTCAGCTGCACCTATGCCCTTTCTATATATTGGATGTTCATTTAGTTCTTTTGTTCTTTGAGCTAAAATATTTCCTGTTTGGTCTAATTAATTCAACTTGAGACTTTATCACTTGTAAACAGAAGTCCCAACTAACATAATTTCCAAGGTCAATTATTTGCAGACATTTGGGAAGGCAGAATTGTCTTCTAGCTATCATTTATAATGTATGGTGTATGTATGTATATATGTGTGTACATGTATATATATGGATATATGTGTGTGCGAGTATGCACACATACCATATCTATCTATCAATCATCTATCTTACCTATCTATCTGTGTAATGATAACAGATTTATGTCTAGGATTGACTTAAATTTATTTTTTCCTTAATGAAATCATTTATATAAATGATTTATATAAACCATACTGCAGGGGTGAGGTAATCTTGAAGAGTATTTCATGGTTAAATGTGACACAAATAGCACAAACACATTTTAGCTTTTTTACATATAAATATGTCAAATAGAGGCTATTTTAATCCTTTTCCTTTCTATTCAAGTTTACCAAAATATTTGTAGGTTTTTAAAATTTTTAATACAAATAAGTGAAAGCTTAGCTAGATTGAATACTAATTTAAAAATAAGCATGAACAGGAGGCTGAGATGGGAGGACTGCTTGAACCCAGGATGTTGAGGCTGCAGTGAGATGTGATCACACCACTGCACTAAGCCTGGGCTGCAGAGTGAGATCCTGTCTCAAAAACAAAACAAAACAAACAACAACAATAACAAATAAACACAGACAAATTAAAAATGGAAATATTTGAATTGTTCATCTCTTTGCAGAGCAAGTTTCAACACCATTTTCTCCGTTTTTGTTAACATTTATTTACATATCAGTTTTCATATGACAAGCACTGCACTGAAGAAGGAGAGTGTTGAACAGAACAAACAACAGATATCCAGTACAAAACTACAGATTTCCAAGTCTAGTGGAAGAAAGCAATAATGAATCCAAACGGCACAAATTCAAGGCATAAAGTGCAGCCTTCAGTCTGTTGCTGAAGGCCTTAGAGTCCCTGGCAATCCACTGGTATAAGCCAAAGAGTTCAAAAGAACTTGGAGTCCAATGTTCAAGGGCAGGAAGCATCCAGTACAGGAAAAAGATGGAGGCCAACCGACTTAGCCAGTCTAGTCCCTCCATGATCCTCTGCCTGCTTTTATGCTAGCCATTCTGGCACGGATTAGATGTGCCCACCCAGATTGAGGGTGGGTCTGCCTCTCCCAGTTCCCTGACTCAAATGATAATCTTTGGCAATACCGCCACAGACACACCCAGGAACAATACTTTGCATCCTTTAATCCAATCAAGTGACACACAATATTAACCATCACAGTTGGTGATGGAGGCAATTTTCGAAATCAGTCTAAATCCAGAATCTGAACTCTAAACATGATTCTGCAGCTATGCCAAAGAGCATCAGCTTCAGCCAAGAGGACTGGTAATGAAAGTGGGACCTTCCCTTTCAAAGGCCTCATCAAAGGGGTGCTGAATTTTAGTTTCAATGGAAATGGGCTGTGATGATATGGGAAAGCCTAGAAGGTAGATGACCTGGTCCTGATTTTACTATAAATGAGAGAAGAAAAGAGCAGAAAAACATTTTAGATTCTTTCATCCTGCTAAGATTGACCTACTTTTAGCCCCTCTCCAGTGCATTATTGTGTCTCAAAAGTCTGTCTCTACTGTCTTTTCACTATATGGTAATTTCTTTCTTCCAGTTATCCGTGACAGAATTTGGGGCTAATTCTTCATATCTTTTTTTTACCTCGTGTGCACATTCAATCAGCATTTCAAGGCACTAATCCCATTCCTGAGGTTGGAACTTTTATAACCTAATCACTTCCCAAAGTCCCCACTTTCTAATCATATAACCTTGGGATTTAAGTTTCAACATATGAATTCTGAAGGCAGACATACATTGACATCATAGCAAAAGGGAAGAAAAAGATAGAATTGCCTCTATATAACCTGGGCAAGGGGATGTATGTATGCCTAAAATTCAAGGAAATTTTAGTACTGGGAATAGGAGGGATATAGTTTGAATATGTGTCATTACCCAAATGTCACATTGAAATGTAATCCCCAAATGTTGGAGGTGGGTCCTGGTGGGAGGTGATTGGATTATGGGGCGGATTTCTCATGAATAATTTAGCGTTATCCCTTTTGGTGCTGTCCCGGCAATAGTGAGTAAATTCTGGTGAGATCCTTTAACAGTGTGCAGCATCTCCCCTTTCATCCTCTTGCTTCTACTTTCACCATGCAATGAAATGTTTGTGCTGTCCCTTTGTCTTCCTCCATGACTGTAAGCTTCCTGAGGCCTCCCCAGAGGCTGAGCAGGTATTGGCACCATGCTTCCCATAAAACCTGCAGAGCCATGAGCCAATTAAACCTCTTTTCTTTGTAAATTACCAAGTCTCAGATATTTTCCTTATGGTAGAACAAGAATGGACTCATACAAGAAGGCCAGTTATAGATATAGTAGGCAAAGTTCTACAGACAGTGACATTCTCTTGATTCCTAAAAGATAATAGGTAGCCAGCATACATTACATACACTTCAGAGTTTTCAGAGTTGTGTTGATCAAGGTATGAGACAGTTGAGAATTTTTATCTTTACATTATCAGTTATTACCTAAGGGCTGTGCCTAAAGTAATGTAAATTATTAGGCAGAATACCATACCTGGTATTCCAGCTCTCTATTTGTGCAGGTGGACTAAGCTCAACATTTTAAGTATAGCCCTATGACCAAGAGATGCAGGTTTTGGCTGCTGGAATTGGAGTGAATGGAATTGATAAGGTAATTCTGGGGAATGTGTGTCAAGCACAGACAGTATTTGATATAATCTAACCATTTCAATGGCCAGATCCATCCAATCTTCACATTAAACTTATTGTACTGATGTTTCATTGTGATACCTGGTAACATTTCTAGAAAAAAAATAGACTCAAAAGAAGAATTAGCAAACGATAGCCTCTATGATAGCATAACCTCTGCCATAGTTGTCTGGAGACTTAGATAAAATGCATCATCTCCTTCCTTTACCATTGATTCTAGATTTTTCTCACCCTTGGCCAACACTTCTCTTGCTCTGGGTCAATTACATAGTGGGGCAACTCATACTTTTATACCTCGAGTGACTGAGCCCTTGTTTGACTATGGTCTGTTCATTGTTAAAATAAGGCTTGAGAACACTAAGGATGCCATAATATCTCTGCAGAGTTTCAGACATACTACTTTTTGATCCATTATAAATAAGTATTTCTTATCTATAATGGTCAGAGTTAATTACCCTTGCCAATATAACTCTTTTCTTGTCTGTTGGTCAATTGGCTTAAGGCGCTCAAAATGACCAGATGCAAGCCATAACTTTAGAACACTAGGCCTGCTAAATTTTAACTTTTAAGGATGAAAGCACAGATTCTGTAAATAAGTCACAGGGGAATAGTGATAAGAGGGGCCTCTCCTGCTTCCATCCCATTATTTCTGGACTCAAATATTCTAACTATCAGGAACACAGGAAAAATTACCATTGGTTACAATTATATACTACATCTAAAGGAAATGCTGCAAACTAGCAAAGTGTTGTCTACAAGTTGGAACTTCAGCCATGTCTTTGAACAGTTATTGCAACATTCTATCAGGCAGGCAGGCTCTGAGTGTTCCAGAAAACAGCAGGGCCAGTGATTCCTTGGGCACACCCTCAATGTGCCCCTACTTTAGTGAAAAATGTGTTCTTTGATCTGAAAAAAATGATATGCAGGATGAAACATCAGTAAATCAGACATACTATAAGCCCTTAAATACTAACCAAGACTAAGGTCAGGAAAGGAAAACACATACCAGAATATCTGTAAATTACTGCCCATTCCAGAGTCGATGTTGCCTGGTGTAATCAACTTGCCACTGAGTGGCTGATTGATTTTCTTGAGAACTGAGAACATATCAAGGTTCCAGCATCCATCTCTGCTGCTGATGAACTGGATATTTAACAAGAGTAGCTGTATCATCCTCGCTAGAATGGGACCATGCTTTTGGATCTATGTATAGGCAGTATCTCTTTTGCCATGGCTAGTCCATGGATGGATCTAGTATGTGAACACTGGCATGCATGATGACAGAGCGCGGCCAACATATACCAGATGACTCATCCTGTCCACCTGCTTGGTTAATGCCTCCTTTAGAGTGCATTCCCAATGATGGGCAATAATGTGGAATATTAAGATCTGTACAGTTCATGCTGCTCCTATGCATCCACCCACCTTATATCTTTTGTCTTGGCTTTCTCTCCAATCTTGTTCTTTCCAAGTCATGGATCAAACAGCCAAGCCATTTACCACTGGCCATATGTCTAGTATTTTCTTACCATAGGTCACTTTTTTCTCCATGTAAGGTAGAAGACCAGAGGTAATACATAGACTCTGCCCCCTGGGAGAAATTGTGTGGCCACTTTTCTCAAGGCCCCTTCTGTGCAGGGCTCTGATGTGGCAGAAATGTCCAGATGACCAAGATCCTTTTGGACTGTATTGTAACACAGAGCAGGAGAGTTAAAATGCCCTGATCAAGACTGTAATGTAAACTGTTGTCTTCCCTGACTGTAAATATATTCACCCCAATTCAGGGACTGGGAAAGAACATGAGTTGAGTATGTTTCTTCTTGTCTTGGAAAATAATTCCATTTATTGCCTGGCTTTCCACTGAAATGAGTAACCACATGGGATTTGGGGTCACTGGTATCATGATAGTTTGGATACCGTTATCTAGGACTTTTAAAAATTTGGGGTATTTCACTTTCCCTAATGTACACAGATCTTTCCGGTGAAGATAAGTTGTATTGTTGATGTTTACACTTGCAGTAGCACTGCAGGAAACTTCCTCAACTGATCTTGCATCTTCAATCAAGCTCAGATCTGAAAACCAGGTCTAGATGAGGGATAATGATTTTCCACTGGGGTTATTAATGTAAGGCCATATGCCTTCAACTCTTTTTGATTATTCACGTTAAGCTATACTTTGCTAGTTGTCCATTTATCTAATTCTTAAAAATACCATGGTGTATTAGCCACCACTATAGATACATGTGGGCCAGATCCCTTATTTCCACTCCAAACTTGCTACCCGTAGTAGTGAATATGTTAATTCTGTGTCTGATAGTTAAATGCTGCCACCTTTCCTCTGTTATTCTGTAATCTATCACCCCCAAAACAATAGGGTGTTCAGTTTTATAACAGCATTTTTAGTCCTCAATACTGGCCTCCAGTGGGTAGCCATCACTCATTACTGAGCATCTCTCTTGCTGGTTTCTCCCTTGCTAAGTATTTTTCTTAGTAGATGAGTGTCCTGTAGGTCCTTCTGAGAAACATAGCTATTTGGTAAGTAGTTTGGTTTAATGCAATACATTCATTCTTCTATGTCTACTTCTCTGAGCATTTTTGGTTTTTCTTCAACATGCTGCCAAAGAAATTTTGTCCTCTCATGTTAATTTAATATGGGTGCTAATTATTTCCAACCTTCCAGGAGCGGTCCTAACAATGTATTAAGACCAAGCAGTTGCCAGGTATTGAATCTGGATCATGGGAATGAGTCTCCATTTTGTCCAACTCTTTTAATCCAACTTCATATACAACTCTCTTGGTCCAGTATGCTCCTCGAGGTCCACTCTTACTCATGTTTCCTTTGTTCTGTAGACAGACAGTGGACTATACTGATGATCAGGTCTAGAAGTCAATGGTGAGTCTAGCAGAACTACAAAGAATGCTGAAGTCATACCCTTGGTGCTACATATTATCTAGGTCCTATGGTTACTTTGTTGAATAATCCCTGCTCTCATTTAGGAGAGTGAGTATTCCCCATCTGGGCCATTCTAATACTTGACCCTAGTTATTGTGTCCTGGCTAGGAGGAATACTCCTCAGAGGAGGTTTCAGCATAATCTTCAGGCAAAAGTATGCCTCCTTGTGGTTGTTAGAATCTTGTTATCTTTAACAAGATAACAAGAAGATAACAACTGGCCACTTCTATAGACACAGAAGGCTCTGGTAATCTCTGGCATAGTGCATTCAAGTACATCCACCCAAATATTTTTATGGGAGCAATCAGGATCCCACTCTTTCCCAGCTTGCCAAAGTGATGAATTCAGCATTCTTCATAGCTCTGCTAAACCCACTATTGATTTTCCAGGCCTGATCCTCAGCAGCCTGGTCTTGGCAATTGTAAAGCAGTACTGTACCAGAAGTTACCATCAATCTAATGTCCACCAAAAATTGCACTTGTATTGCCATCTGGTTGATAATTGATCCCCCTCCGGAATTCCACTTCTATTTTCTAGGACCACCTTTGTTAACAAGTCAGTTAGATTGGATTTCCCAGAATCAGATCTTGAGATAAGTATTTCTGTGAAATACATTTATTAGAAAGAATTTTCAGAAAAAAAAACTGATACAAATGTGAGGAAATAAGACTTGAAAAGAATGGATGTTGCTATGGTTTGAATGTGTCCCATGAAAATTCGGGTGTTGCCAATGTGATGGTATCCAAAAGTAAGGTCTTTAAGAGGTAATTAGGCCATGAAGGTTCCTCCCTCATAAATGGGAGTAAGACTCTTATAAAAGAGATTTTCTTGCTTGCTTTTCTGCTTTTCAACATGTGTAGACATGGCATTCCTCCCCCTGGAGGATGCAGTCCTCACCACACAACTGATGTTGCATTTCTCAACCTCCAGAACTTATAAAAAATAAATTTCTGTCCTGGCGCAGTGGCTCATGCCTGTAATACCAGCACTTTTGGAAGCTGAGGCAGGGGGATCACCTGAGGTCAGGAGTTCGAGACCAACCTGGCTCACATGGTAAAACCCCATCTCTACTAAAAATACAAAAACTACCCAGGCGTGGTGGTATGTACCTGTAGTCCCAGTTACTAAGAGGCTAGGACAGAAGAATAGTTTGAACCTGAGAAGCAAAGGTTGCAGTGTGCTGAGATGGCGCCACCGTACTCCAGCCTGGGTGACAGAGCGAGACACCGTCTCAAATATTACCTACAGATTACCCAGTTTGTAGTATTTTGTTACAAAGAACAAACTAAAATAGAGATCTAGCAAGGGTATGACATCAAGAAAAGCCCCACAAATACTAAATTAGTTTTCTATTTCTGTGTACAAAATTACTAAAACTTGGTGACTTAAAACAATATAACTTACTGCTCTGTAATGCTCTGTAATGTAATGTTCTGCTTGTGGTCCTGTAGGTCAGAAGTCCAGGCACAGACAGACTCAACTGGGTTTTTCTGTTTTTGTTTTCGTTTCTTTTGCTCAGGTGCTTAGAAGGCCAAATTAAACGTGGGGGCTAGTCTGAGCTCTTATCTGGAGACTGTGGGGATGAGCCTGCTTCAAAGTTCATTCAGGCTGTTGGTAGAATACACTTCTTTGTGATTGTGGGAATGAAGTCTCTGTTTCCTTGTTGGCTATCAACCTGCAGTCACTCACAACTCCTACGTCTGCTTGATAGCCTTTGCAAGACTCCTCTATCTTCAAAGTCAGTGGTGGACCTCTGAGTCCTTCCAATGCTTTATACCACTCTGATTTTCCCTTCCACGACTAGCTAGAAAAAAACATCCTACTTTTAAAAGTTTGTGTGAGTAGGTTAAGCCCACCACAATCATCTCCATATGTTAAGATCAACTGATTAGAACCCTTAGTGAAATTTTCAAAATCCCTTTGTCAAATAACACAGAGGCAAAAGAATAACCCCTTGGGGCAGAGATCATGGAGGCCACCTTCGAGGTCTGTCACCACAGCCTGCCACAGGATTGCCATGGAACAATTATTTGAATCAATTATTTCTTTCTGTGAAACAAAGGTAATAACAAAACCAAATTCACTGGATTATCATAAATATTGAAACAGAAAATCCATGTAAAAGTATTTAGCATCATGTTTGGCTCATAGTAAACTATAGCAATTCATTCAGCTAGCATGCTCATAAGGTTCTGGTGGTGGTTCTCTGAAGAGGCACCTCAAAGTACAAAGCCTCCCAATATTCATGCCTTTGTATAATTCTCTTCTGAATCTAGGCTGACCCTGTGACTCGTAACAAATAGTATGTGACAGAAGTAAAGTGCGTGACTTCCGATGCTATGTCATAAGAACTCTGTAGCTCTACTTTTGTCTCGTGAACACTTGCTCGAGGGACAGCCAACTTCATGACTCCACCATGTTCTTTGGAAGCCCCAGCTGGCAAAGTGAAGAGGTAGCATGGGTGGAAAAATGCCTGGGTACCCTAAACACTGTCTGTCTCAGGCAGATGATGAGCCTCTGATTGAAGATGATATCTTGTATGTTTAGCCAGCTGCCCTGCCAACATCTGACCACAATCTTATGTGCGACTAACAGAACAAGTAAAGATAATAAATTATTGCCTGAAACACACCAAGTTTACCATGGTTTGTTGTGTAACAACAGACAACTGAAATAGAGTTCTAAGTAAGTTATTAAGTTCTCATTGTAAGATATATTCATGGCTCCAATTCAAGTTATATCCTTTCCCAAGTTCTTAAATAATCTTGAGGCTGGTTGACACAAAAGTTGTCTGGGATGTAGGGTGTCAGTCTCTCATTTGGTTTATGTAGCCCTTATAATTCATCAGCACTCACTCCAGTTTCTTGACCATCTGCAATAAATGTCTATGTCTATGCACAATCAAAACTCAAATTAAATCTGACACACGCACCGAGTACTTGGAGATAATTTGTCCTCCCTTGGCTCCCACTTATTACAGAAACCTGTTCATTTAATTGTTTTCGAGCCACACATTCTTGTAGTTGGAAGTATTTTACATGTTGATAGTTATCTTCCCTGACATTCACTAGCCTTAATATGCCAGGGAATTCTAAATGGAACTGAGAAACAAAGGCAATGCAGTTATGCAGACATCGAAATATAAAATAACACTCCAGTGACTTAAAGAAATGGAATCAATGGAGCCCTAATAAAATATGAAGGCTTTCTAGTCCCAGATCCTATTATCTCCAGTGATACTCTAGTTGTCAGTCTTTTAAAAGTGCAGATGCAATCCAGTTAGAAAAATGTCACAGCTCTCCTGTAACAACAGCATGCTCTATACTCAGAGTGATAAAGATTTCCTCCATCAGTGAACATCGTTGTGTTTGGTCCCCCGCACCGAGATGCTTCCTCCCTCCAAAATCTCACAACCACTTTGTTTGACAAGTGGGCTGATTTCACCCACGACTGCAGGAAATATCTTTTTTAACTTTAGTAACTTGACAAAATTAAATAAAGGAAATGGTCCAAGAAAAGCAATCAACAACAGAGGCTGGAAGCTAGTGGAGCAGCCTGACTTGGCATCTGTGTCCAGCACATGCCTACATGGACGATTGTGAAGGCTTTATTGATGATCAATGGCAGAGAGGTCATTATTTCCCTGACCCCAATTGCAAAACCTCCTCATTCTTATAAGCACAGTCATGCCTGAAAGACATTTAAAGATATTTGTGACTGTCTAGAAACATGAGGACTGCAGCTCCAAGCTTAATGAGTAGAAATGTTCTCTTATGGAAACAAGAGAGTTACCCAGAGCCCTGAAACTGCAAAAACTTTTGATGGTGGAATAAAAGAGACTGAATTCATGGAAACAGAGGGCCTCAAACTAAGAGGAGTATTATTTCATAGGTTTCTTTATGGCTAAATCGTTAGTTGACAAAGAGTGTAAATCTAAGTTAGAGATCTATTTATCGCCTAATTTTTAAAAAAGTGGTTTTTTGCATTGATTTTTTCCTCCAATAAATATTATTCTATCATCAGTCCTTTCAAAATACAGCCATGATGTATGCTCATACTTGAAAAAGCTGAAGGAAATAAATCACCAAATAATCATAAAACTAGAAGGAATTCTAGAATATTACTAGTTCCATTCATTATTTTAGCTTATCCTTGATGACCTGAGCCCAGAGAATGAGCTATGTGAGGCCACACAGCTCACCTATGACAGGACTTGAACACGATTTCCTGCCTCCAGATCTGTTGCTCATGCCATCCTGCCTCCTCAATGCTGCATATGTCACAGATGCTGTTTCCTTAAGTAGCAGTTGCTTTCTGTTATATTCATCTTAGCATTGACTGTGATGAGAGAGGCAAGGGAGGAGGGAGGGGGCAACTTGTCGATTCGCTGAGTTTCAGGGAAGGGAGGGTAAGCAGGAAGTGTATTTCTAAGCTTAAAAATTGCAAAAGATAAAACAAGGATATTTTACAGAATGCTAGGAATTATTGACAGGGGATTTTACAAAAGCTTAACTTCAAATAGAGGGCCGGATATGGAGGGTCATGCCTATAATTCCAGCACTTTGGGAGGCTGAGGTGGGTGGATCACTTGAGATCACGGGTTTGAGACCAGCGTGGCCAATATGGTGAAACCCCATCTCTTAAAAAAAAAAAATTACCCAGGCATGGTGGCACACACCTGTAATCCCAGCTACTGGGGAGCCTGAGGCAGGAGAATCACTTGAACCAGGAGGCGGAGGTTGCAGTCACCCAAGATGGCACCACTGCACAACAGCCTGGGCAACAGAGTGAATCTTCATCTCTAGGTGGGGTGGGGAGTCAATGTATTCCCTGTTTTGAGGACCAAAATACAAAAACTTATCAATATAGCCAGAAAGACCTTTAAATTATGTCACACCTCTACTTTTGGGCTTCATTTTGAAGACCTCCCCCAACCCAACCCACAGATGACATATTCTACTAGATATAATTTATCTCCACTCCCTATCAATTTATCCTTTTATTTCTTTTTTAAAAAATTTTGAGTTCAGAGGTACATGTGCAGAATGTGCAGGTTTGCCACAGAGGTAAACATGTGATATCATGGTTTACCACACAGATCATCCCATCACCCAGGTATTAAGGCCAGCATCAATTTCTTTCTGATGCTCTCCCTCCCCGAAACTCCCCAAAAAGTGCCTAGTGTGTGTGTTGTTCCCCTCCATGTGTCTATGTGTTCTCATCTTAGAAGTGAGAACATGTGATGTTTGGTTTTCTGTTCCTGCATTAGTCTGCTGAGTATAATGGCTTCCAACTCCTCCCATCCATGTCCCTTCAAAGCACATGAGCTTATTCCTTTTTATGGCTGCATAGTATTCTGTGGCATACATGTATAACATTTTCTTTATCCAGTCTATCAATGATGAGCATTTAGATTGATTGAATGATTTTGCTATTGTAAATAGTGTTACAATGAACATACATGTGCACGTATCATTAAAATAGAATGACTTATACTCCTTTGGGTATATACCAAGTAATGGGATTGCTGTGTCAAATAGTGTTTCTGCCTCTAGGTATTTAAGGAATTGCCACACTGTCTTCCACAATGGTTGAACTAATTTACACTCCCACCAACAGTGTAAAAGTGTTCCTTTTTCTCTACAACCTCACCAGCATCTGTTGTTTTTGATTTTTTTATAATTGCCATTCTGATTGACATAAGATGGTATCTCATTGAGGTTTTGATTTGCATTTCTCTAATGATCAGTGATATTGAGCTTTTTTTCATGTTTTTTTGCCTCATGTATGTCTTCTTTTGAGAAGTGTCCATTCAAATCTTTTGCCTACTTTTTAATAGGTTTTTTTTAATTTGCTTAAGTTCTTTGTAGATTCTGCATATTAGATCTTTACTGCCCAAAGTAATTTATAGCTTCACTATTATTCCCATTAAGCTACCATTGACATTCTTCACAGAATTAGACAAACTATTTTAAAATTCATATTAAAGCAAAAAAGAGCCTGAATAGCCAAGTCAATCTTAAGCAAAAAGAACAAAGCTGGAGGCGTCATGCTACCTGACTTCAAACTATACTACAAGGCTACAGTAACCAAAACAGCATGGTACTAATATAAGAACAGGCATATAGACCAATGGAACAGAACAGAGAACTCAGAAATAAGACCGCACACCTGCAGCCATCTGATCATTGACAAAACTGACAAAAACAAGAAATGGGGAAAGGATTCCTCATTTAATAAATGGTGCTGGGAGAATTATTCTAATTCTGCTATATGCTAGTTCTGCTAGCCACATGCAGACCATTGAAGCTGGACCCCTTCCTTATATCATATACAAAAATTAGTTCAAGATAGATTAAAGACTTAAATTTAAAACCCAAAACTATGAAAACCCTGGAGGAAAATGTAGGCAATATCATCCAGGAGATAGGCATAGGCAAATATTTCACGACAAAAATGTCAAAGCAATTGCAACAAAAACAAAAATTGACAAATGGGATCTAATTAAATGAAAGAACTGTTGTACAGCAAAAGAAATGATTTTTAGAGTGAACAGACAACCTGCCAAATTGGAAAAAAGTTGCCATCCTTTTAATATTTTCAACAGAATTTTGTGGGGGTTTGTCAATATAGGAATGCTCTGAGGTAAATATTTGCTTTCTCTGAGTCCCTTATTGAGAGGGTAGGAACAGGATCACATGAGATAGGAGGGATAGAAGATTCATGTGACGTCATTAGGTTGAGATTTAGCTGAAGTCATGAGAGAAGCAAAGCTCTATTTTTCCAAATAAAACAGGTTGGCTATCATGACCATATTGTCTTCCCTCTTCCTTCTGCCTGAAATACAATTAACCCTTGAACAACATGGAGTGAACTGCATGGGTCCACTTTCACATGGATTTTCTTCTACCTCTGTCATCCCAAGACAGTGAGATTTACCCCTCATAAGACCTTTATGATGATTCATTTCCTCTTAATGAATAATAAATATATTTTCTCCTTCCTAGCTTATTGTAAGAATACAGTATGTAATACATATACAAAATAAGTGTTAATGTACTGTTTATTGCATGAGTAAGGCTTCTGGTCAACAGTAGGCTATTAATTTTGGGGAAGTCAAAAGTTGTATGCAAATTTTGATGCAGGGGTATCAGTACTCTCAGGTTATTCAAGGGTCAACTGCATATGTGTGATGTCTGCATTTGTAACAGTCTCTCCGCAACCATGAAGAAAAGGCATGAGTGATCCCCTGAACCATATCCAGTAACTACGTATTATGAGCTTTCTTGTTACATGATTAGAAATGTCAACAGTAACTCTTTATTGTTTAAGCTATTGTCCTTCGGTTTTCTGTCTTGTGTAACAGATTACATTCCTAACTGATACATTTCTCAAGGTTCCGTCTTTATATACTCACATTTTTTTTAATATTCTGGCCCTTTTGAAATGAATGTCTTCTCTGTCACTATCTGGAAATGTTTTATTCTACTTTCAAGAGAAGGATCGACCATAGCTTTTCCTGTTGAATTCTCCCTTAGATTCTCCATGAGTTAATTCTACTCTATTTTGTGTCCTCATTGCTATTTGGATTCACTTTCATCTGATACTTGTTATATGTTAATTATAATTTTGTATACAACCTGCATATCCCCATTTGGGTTGCATAGACTCTGAGATTGTACTAGCATTAATACTAATTTTTGCTACCTCAGTTCTCACCACATTTAAAAGGCAGTTCCCGGAGAGACAAACCACCTATCTCTTTAATATACAGGGCATTACATGTGTGCAAGGATAAGACTCTGTCTCTCCGTGTGGCTGTCTTAGCCTCAGGTCTCTTCTGGTCAACTTCACTATCTGTTGGGCTATCTGTTGATTCTAATGAGTATCTTGCCTGCCTGCTCTGCCTGCCACAAAAGTTTCTTCATTTTTCCTTTTGGGAAAATACTGTCCTGATCTGAGTATTGAAATCTAGGGCAGCCCAAAACTGCAAAAGCACCAAAGTGACAAAATTGCACTTTGCTTCCAAGTGAAAATATCATTGCCCATTTTAGTTTTTTCTGACTGCAGCACAAATTCAGTCCTCTGGTCATATAGGAAACAAGATGCCAAAACAGCCTAGTTACCCCTTCATATTTCTCCTCTGTCTTCTGTTTTCTTGTGACTCAAGCATAAATCTTTCATCCTCTTTCTTTACTACTACTGAAGAATCCACACGTTTTAGACACCTGGAGTAGTGGTCATCGACCATAAGTTTCACATGCAGGCAGGTTGCAGTTTCCGGATTGATGTCACCTGGGACACCTTGATGCATTTGTTTTACATCTATTTCTTTTACAAGGTAGTAAATTCCTCTAAAACTTGGAGCTTTTTAGGGTTTCTTGAGTTCATTTGTTTTGCTTTTCTATTTCCTTCCATAATGTCTGGCATAGAGTGAGTCCTTTATTAATATTTATCTGATGGCTCCACGAGGCTGAGAGGAGTTAAATGACAATGTTCTAAGCTGTCCAACTAGTTAGTCGTATAGTCAAACTTAGAGAAAGTGACTATGTCTTCCACGCCTGTACTTATTACTCTTTGATAAGAATTGGAAAACCAAGAATAGGTTTGTTTCTTTGCAAAAGAAAACATGTCTCTTGCTTGCAGCTAAATCTAGGAATTATAGTTTAAGACACAAAGACGAGTTATCGATTTCTACAGATAACCTTTGTTCTGCCCAACAATCCTGGGGTAGCATGTACCTTGAAAGCCCATAGATAATCCTAAAATCACTATGGAGGCCAGCTCTGCTTCTTACAGAGAATTTGTAAGACCCAAACAGAACTAGTTGTCTACTGGTTGCACTGAAAATAAATAAATAAACAATCATGGGTAAGATTAGTGTACTTAAAAAAGCATCTCACTTTCATATGTTCACACCCACCCACCCACTCATATACATTATCTCTTTATTAGCATTTTCCAGCAAACTCAGAAGAGACAGCTAAGAAAACTAACAGAATCAAAAATACAGCAATCAATACTCAAGTTGTCCTGGCAACTGGTGGTGGGGAAGGAAAGCTACTGCCAAATGATTTGAATAATGACAATAGTCTTCACCGAGAGTCCTACAGTAGCACCATTTGCCTTCTGGCTTACAGAGAAAGAGAGAGTAGCGGTGCATGTAACGCCAGGGCAGTATGTTATTTGATTCCTGCTTCTCCTCTATTCCTCAAACCCAGGCTTCTGATCTAAACTAATAGATTACATTAAAAAAAAAAAAGGCAAAATCTAGATAGGCTATATTAAGATTAAAAAGATATCATTGTTTTTTTCTCTTTTTAGAATCTAAAATTTTAAACTAAGACTTGTACTAGCCAGCCAGGGCTGTCATAACAAAATACCATAGACTGGGTGTCTTAAACAACAAAAGCATATTTTCTCACAGTTCTGGAGGCTAGTAGTTTCAGATCAAGGTCCAACAGGGTCAGTTTCTGGTAAGGGATGCCATTCTGCAAGGCACAAATGGAATGAAGGAAGGTTGAGAACATGGTTATCTTTCAAGAAAATAAAAGAATTACCCTGCAGACATTTTAGAGATCACCAGGGCTGCTACTCCCACCACACGCCCAGAGGAAGTCTGCTCTGTCTTTCATTTTAGTGGACCAGACAGAAACTGACCCACCAGAACCTGACCCCTACAAGTCAGAAAGAGACTGGTCATTTTGTGCTTATCTTTTTTTTTTTCACACGGCTTTTGCTAGGTGCCTGCATATGAAGAAACAGAGATTTATTTCTCTCTCCTTTCTTGTAAGGCCTTTAATCCTATCAAATTATGACTCCTACCCAAACGGTATCATTTACATTTAATTACCTTCTAAAGTTCCTATTTCAATATACAGCAACATTATGGCTTTGACATATGAATTTTGGGGAGACATAATTTAGTCCATAGCTTAAAATTCACTTCCTTTTTGTATATAAAATACATTTATCTCCACTCACAGCCCCCAGAGTCTTAACTCATTTCAGTGTCAACTCTGAAGTCTAAAGCCCAACGTCTCATCTAAATAACATTTAAATGGGTGAGACCTGAGACACAATTAATCCTTAGGCAAAATTCCTCTTCAGCTGTAAAGCTGTGAAAGCATACAAGTGGTGGGACAGGGATAGGACAGTAATCCCATTAGAAAGAATACAAGGGTGATGGGTCCAAAACAAGTTCAAAACTTAGCCAGACAAATTCCAATAGATCTTAGGGCTTGAGAGCCAACCTTTTTGGTTTGATGTTCTGCCCTCCAGGGACACTGATGTAGCAGCAGAGGCCCAGAAGCTCTTCCACTTTGCTTTGTGGGCTGACCCTGCCTATATGGTCTTGTGGAAAGTGCTGCCCCTGGGGCTTTTCATGGTGGCTGCCTGGCCCACTAAAATGAAGGACAAAGCACACTTCCCATGGGCCTATGATGGTAGAGGCGTCCTTGATGATCTCTAAAATGCCTACAGGGTCATTCTTGTATTTTCTTGAAAAATAATAATGTTCTCTTCATTCCATCCTGTTTTCTCCCTTTCCTTTAATTGCAGCAGGCAGTGTTTCTGCTGGTACAATCCTGGCTTCTGTTGGTTAAGTTCATGGTTCACACCCATGTTGATTTCCTTAACAAATTGGTGGTTAGGCAACACCCTTCATGTTCACTTCAGAATAAACTTTTTCATTTTTGCAATATGAAGAAACTGAAAAATTTCCAAATTCTTCAAATTCTAGCTTCTTTTTGCCAAACAATTTTTTTTCTTTAATTAATCTCTCTCCTTTCATATTTGCTATAAGCAGTAAGGAGGATCCATGTTGCCCCTTTAACACTCTACTTAGAAATCTCCTCAGCCAGACACTTAATTTCATCACTCACTTGTTCTACCATTTTGTGAATAGTAGAATAATAGAACATAGGAATGATGAAATTGAATGTTTGGCTGAGGAGATTTGTAAGCACAGTGTTGAAGGGCCATCTTGGCTCCTCATAGATAAAGAAGATTTCCAAATGACTAGAACATAAACAAAATTCAGAGAATTTCTTTGTCATCTTATAACAAGGATCACCTTTTCTCCAGTTTTTCAATAATTTGTTCCTCATTTCTGACTGAGATCTTGTCACACTGACCCTTAATGTCCATATTCTACCAACATTCTATTCATGATTATTTATGTATCTTTATGAAAATGGAGGTTTTTCTCTTCAACGCTTCTTTTTTCTTTCTGAGCTCTCACCAACATCACCTTCAGTGTCTGTATTTCTAGCAATACTCCCTCCACAACAAGCATAGCTTTTTCTAACATGTACCTCAAAACTCTTTTAGGCTCTACTCATTACCTAGTTTTATATACAAGTCGAAAAGAAAGGTCTTGAAATAAACCAATCCTGCAGATATCTTGATTGTGGGCTGTAACCTCCAGAACTGTGAGAAGACAAATGTATGTTGTTTAAGTCACTTAGTCTGTGGCATTTTGTTAGGAAAATCCTAAAAAACTAATACAGTTCAGACTTCAATGATTATTCATATGGTTTAGTGTTACTAACTTCATTTGTGCTAAGAAATTTGTAGTTAGACCCACCTCTGCTTTTGCACTATCCTTGCAAATATCAAGTCAGTGAAAAAGATAAATGAAATATTAGTATTATTAGGAAAGTTGTGTTTCCCTCATGTTCTTTCTGAAAGTGTCTTGAAGACACCCAGAGTACTGGAAAGATACTTTGAAAACCACTGAGTTGTTTATATTATACAATTTATTCATTATCATTATTATGTCTTGCCTATCTCATCAGGGAGCTTCTAACTCCATCTTTTCTAAGAAGTATGATGATTAACATGTATCTGGCAAAATTTCAAGTTATCTATTTCCACTGAAGGTTTAAAGAATCTGTGTAAAGCACTATTTTTTTTTAAATAATACCAGAAATAAGTCTTTTCTTTGACCAATTGGTAACTGCCCAATGGGTTCATTGTGCCTGCATAAAGCCATTTATCAAAACAGAAGAATTGCAATAGAAAAAGAGTTTAATATACATAGAACACCAGCTACAGCCTCCCAAAAATTCAGGGGCTAGGATTTTTCAAGGATAGTTTGGCAGGCAGGGGTTAGGGAATGGGTGTTGCTGATTGGTTGGGGATGCAATCATAGGGATGTGGAAAACAGTTTCCATGTGCTGAGACTGCTTCTGGGTGGAGGCCAAAGAGGAGTTGCTGGTCCATGTTAACCCATTTGGCTGTCATAAATGCAAAAGCCTGAAAAGACATCTGGTATGGTTTGGCTCTGTGTCCTCACCCAAACCTCATCTTGTAGCTCCCATAACTCCCATGTTATGGACGGGACCTGGTGGGAGATGATTGAATTCCTGTGCTGTTCTCATGATAGTGAATAGGTCTCCTGAGATCTGATGGTTTTAAAATTGGGAGTTTCTGTGCACAAGCTCTCTTTTTGCCTGTTACCATCCATGTTAAGATGTGACTTGCTCTTTCTTGCTTTCCACCATGATTGTGAGGCCTCCCTAGCCATGTGGAACTGTAAGTCCAATAAATCACTTTGTTTTGTAAATTGCCCCGTCTTAGATATGTCTTTATCAGCGGTGTGAAAACAGACTAATACAATATCTAATAGGCCGATCTTATGTTTTACAATAATGATATTTACAGGAGTAACAGGAAGTTGCAAATCTTGTCACCTCTGTAATAATGGCTGGTAATCATTTAACTACACCTACATCTGGGCAGAATTCAGGCCTTTTTCATTCTCCTAACCTCGTGGTGTTTCATTAATTTTACAAGGCAGTTTAGTCTGGGGAAAGGCTATTACCACTTAAACTATAAAATAAATTTCTCTCAAAGTTAACTTGGCCCATGTCCAGTCATGATCAAAAGACAATTTGGAGGTTAAAAGCAAGGTGGAGCTAGTTAGGTTAGAGCTCTTTCACTGTCATAATGTTCTCAGTGTTATATTTTTTGCTAAGGTGTTTCAGTATTTCTAAATTATTAAAAAACTGAACATACCTTTAAAATTCAATGCCACATTTTTGCCTTGAACAAATTTAGTCAATGGAGGTGAGTAGGATTTGGGCAAAATTATTTCATAACTAATTATATTTATTTTGTTTTGAACTCATTCACTGCAACCACCCTGGAAATATTTACCCCTGACAGCTTGGGTTAAGTTACATTAAGTTTGTATTTTTAAACCTGTACCTTTGGGGCAGATTATTTCTTGCATCCAAAATATTAACTGATATACAAAGAGTAGTCTAAGGACAATTTTTAAATGAAAGTTGTATGTATTTTTAAATTTATACCTTTTTAAAATATGAACCTTAACAATTTGGGCAAATAATTAGAATAAAAATAGATGCATAACCTACTATTATAGAAAAAAACAGAATTATTGTTAATGAGTGAAGTCTTGCTTCTAGAGAATTGTTGTTGATCAGTCACTGTTCCAAACAAACCTAGAGTGAATATTGCACATTCATCAACACCTAAATGGAAACTATTTGATTCACTCATTCAACTGATGAGTTGCTTTTTTGTTTGTTTGTTTGGATGACTTCTGGTGGGCTCAACAGATTGTACATATTCCATGGCATAAGCTGAGTTTCTTTAGAGATAAGGTCTTTCCTGAGAGCACTTTCAGGAATCATTTTTATCTTAAAGGCAATTTCTTTCATTAAACACAGCACTCATACATTTGATAAATGCTTAAGATGATCCAGGTATCTTCTCCCAGGAAAATATTGACTCAAACTACTCCCTAAGTATATATTGCTCAAGTGGATTGACCATTTCAAGTAAAACATATTGGTCTGCTGTTCACACTTTAACACCACCAATAAGATTGCCTTGGATAAGATAATATTTACTGTGACTGCAATCCTTAGCCTTTAAAAAGGATGTACATGACAGAATGGTCTATTTGAAAAATAGTCCTCAGACTTTTGCAAAGCTGTGGTTGAAGATTGTGTTACTGTCTTACCCAGCTTTTCTACAAAATCTCTTCTGAAAAAGTTCTGTTTGCTTGAGGTTTTAGCAGAATACATGTTTGTCTCTTCAGGGCAATTTTATATTTAGACACAGAAAGTAAAGTGATGCTTTAATGTTTTGCTCTTACTTGGGTTTATGTTCAAAACTTACTGTTCAGCAACTACATGCTTAGCAGCTTCTACACATTTTTGTGCCTTCTCTTCTGTTTCTACTACTAATTGGTTTATTCAATAAGTTTAGACTTTAGGCTCTTAGATAGGGTATTACTCAAATGGAATAGATGATTATACAAGAAAAGTTGAAATCCCATTCAACTAAATATGCTAAAATAATTCAGTGGGTGTTAGTATATTCAAATCAGCTCAATATTTCAGAGGCCCCTCAATTCAGTGTTGTTCCAGAAACTGGCAATTGCAAAGGGAGTATAAGAGATGGCATTTTAGTGCTGTATATTTTTAAATACCTGGCAATCTTTATTGAAAAATACTCTCTCAAACCTCCATGCTTAGAAAAATAAATATACATGTCTTTAAGGGGAGAGAATTACTTCTCATAGCACTAAATTTAAAAAGGGAAAACTTGAAATCCCTGATGACAAGCTATAACTAGAGAAATATGTTAAAGAGAATGTTGAGCAGGGATATTTAATGCCTGGAGAACTTATCTAGTAAATCCATGTTCAGGTGTATGTTGCATATTGCCCCTAAGTTTCATAACAAGTTTATTTTTTCAGCAAGGAGTTTTGTGCACAGTTTGTATGTGTGTGTCTGTGAGAGCATGCAGGTATTACAAAATTAAAGTTATTTTGCATTTTAAAACTATGGAGTCATTTCAGAAGAGACATTCGCATGGAATAGATGATTAATTATATTTTGCAATTTCATAATTATCCATATTTAGTCTTATGCTGTAATTATTTTTCATATTTTTAAGCTTTTCTGTTCTTCATCTTTAATAATAAATCATTAATAACTCACTAGGGTCCTGGTAGAACACAGACTAGGCAAGAGAAAAGCTGACAAGACCAAGTTATGCTTTGAATTCCATTTTTGTCTACCAAGTTTTACTGCACACCATTACCTTGGTTTTTATTCATCTGTTCTTTACAGGATATTGATTCATTTGTGCTTCTTTTATGGCTTGTTCTCAGTTAGATTATTGTTGCAGGATTTATAATCATTGTGTATTGTTCTTAATTTTCCCTAATGAAGTTCCTATTGGAGCCCTGGGGTCTGGTTTGGCTCTGCTGCATTCAGTTTCACATGTGTAAAAAGTCACTGTGACCCATTTGTGATTATGCTCATCACAATTGGTGTCATTCTGGTTTTGTCTGGTATTTCCTACTGTTGTTTACATGCAACTGCCTACCTTGTAAGTGGAAATCTTTCACACTCTATTATAATTAGTATATTTATTTTAGTCAGATATTTATTTTAAGCAGATTTAGGCTTCTATAATGTTCTTTATTTTGACTCTTACTGCATGCACAGCAAATGCGGATATGTAGAATTTGAAGGTAGAATTAACTGTTGTCAATTCCAAAAGCACAAATCACCTTTGAGGATGAGCTATCCTTATCTACTCAGAATGAAAAAAGAACCATGCGAAGTAGACATAACAGATGCTTCACCTGCATTCCTTCAGGTCTTTATTCACTCTAGGTGTTATTAGTCTACTTCTTTTTAATCCTTTCATCCTTTTCTTCATTGTATTGCTCTACTATATTTCCTTCTTGTTTTCTAAACACCTTGAGCTACTGACTGTTTAATTATGCTGTGCTGTCTTATGAACCAGTGCTTTTGTACAGGGAAAGTTTAACCTTCATTTAATGTCTTTATTTGGGAGAAATAAACATTCTCTACAGTGTTAGTCAGTCTGTAATGCTTGGTTTGACTCTTAAAGTCTGAATTGGGTGTTCACCCTCCTTACCCCATTGCAATACTATATTGTGTATTTATCATATCTTACATAATACTGAATTCAAATGTTGGTTCAATGATTGGTTCCCTTATTAGACTACAGTTTCCTGTTGACTAGAGACTACATTGTGTCTGCTTCCTCTCCTTTACACTATCTTTCCAGTAATTCTAATTCAAGACCAATGTCAATTCCTTCTATCACTGACGTTTCACTTGACCGTACCAACCCTCAATGCTCTCTTCCACCTGTCATCTCCCAAAATTGATTTCTGCAACAGTTGAAATCTTATATGATTTTCTTCACTTTCTACTTCTAATGTTATATTTACTCTATGCCTTATGTCACTCCAACTAGTTTAAAACATGATCTCATTAAATACAATTAGCTGCCCCCAACTACATTGTGCCGACCACAATACTATGTATACAATATGTGTTCATTAATTTAAAAGCAATGTTTGGCCATTTGAACAACAAAACATTAATTTCTTCATAAATGCATATATGTATATATATATGTAATATGTATAGTAGAAATATATATAGTCTGGCCTCAATATTCACAGGTTCAAAATCCTCAGATGGAACCAACCATCTGAGGATCGAAAATATTTGGAAACAAACCCTAATAAAAAATTTTAAAAAAACAATAAAAATAATACCAATTAAAATATAGTATAATATAATTGACATAGCATTTACATTGTATTAGATGCTATAAGTAATGAAGAGATGATTTAAAGTATATAGGAGGATGCTTATAGTCTATATGCAAATACTACACAATTTTATTTAAGGTATAGCATCCACTGATTTTGGTAGGATCCTGGAACCAATCCTTTGTGGATATTGAAGGATGACTCTGTATGTGTACATAAGTGTGTGTATACATACATATACATGCAGATGCATCTATATAATTTGTCTAGGAGAAGCAGAGATTATCTGAAGTATTATTCAGCCTATGATATTTGTCTCAGTCCCCATAGTTCTTATTTTCCCTTTTTCTATACTTTATGAATATGGGTGTTTTCCAATCCCCATCCTATCTTGGTTGGATCCTAAGGAATGAAAATTATTTATATATATGTATATCTGTGTATTTGTATATGTGCATGGGTATGCATGTATGAGTGTATCTCCTAATACATTTTTGGCTACTTAATACATATTAAGGTTTATAATTCTTTTAACTTGGAATATTAGAACAAATCTAAGGTATCTTTGTGCTTGAGCTTCAACTTTTAAATAATAACCATTCAAATGATTTTAGTGGGAATTAGTTGATATAGACATTTAACACATATATTTCTTTAAATGTATACTTTGTTGTCATATGTATATGGGGTTTGTTTTATACATTTTGAATATAGTTGTAGAATAGGATAGAAAGAAACAGTATCACCAACATTGATGAAAACAGTGCCTTAATTCTTGGTGGGTGGTTCTTTGCACAAGAGATGCTTGCGCAGTTATTGAAAATGTTGTAGTTCCTTTTATTAAGTTGAATAAATAATATTCTAGTATGTCTTTCATTCAGACTGCCACCATTTGTCTGTTCCCTCTTTTTTATTAGAATAACCATTCATTACCCATCCGTAACTGTTCTGAAATTAACTGTGTTGGGACATTTTAATTTATTGATTGCAGCAGTCTATCATCTTTCAAAATTAATCAAGTAAATTTA
The DNA here is from genome assembly GCA_963573385.1 of Cacajao melanocephalus. Taxonomy (NCBI): domain Eukaryota; kingdom Metazoa; phylum Chordata; class Mammalia; order Primates; family Pitheciidae; genus Cacajao; species Cacajao melanocephalus. Next base: position 26,390 of record CAUYLG010004439.1, on the reverse strand, counting down.
AATTCTTACTTCTCACATTCCTCTTTAACTTCCCTCACTTCTTTTGTCCTCATAGCCAGTGAAAGTTCATGTAACAGTTACCCCTGTCTTCCCTTTGTTACTTCTATATTTAGCCATTTCTGAATATATGAATTTTCATCATTCCTAGTTAGGTATATTTCAAATTCCACTGGTACTTATCTCTGTATTATCTTAATGAGAAATCGTAAGCTGTCTCTCCCTACATTTTGTGTTACGACAATTTTAAGTAAAGTACCTCTTCAAGTAGAACCTATTAATAATTAGACAGTAGCTTTAAAAAATATGCTTTTGTGAAAATTTTAAAAATAGATTATACTTTTGAAATCTGATTGAAGGTCAGTAGCTAGGGGTAGGAAGAGACAGTAGGTATATTTCCATGCTTTAGTTTTAGCCTAATGATTTCAAAAGCTGTCAATACGCAAAGGCATGGGGAGAAAAATTAAAGAACATAGTGCAATCTTACCTGTTGCTACAGGGCTGAGCCCTGATCTCAGAAAAGCTTTGGAAACATTATTTAATTAATGAATTTATCACTGCACATTTATTTTATCATCTGCACAGTATAGCTAGGATTTGAATAATTCTTTCCCATGATTTAATATTGATTTTTAAAAGACCACAGAAAGACATGGCATGCAAAGCCTTTGGGGCCACTAATATAGAGTCTAGGGGCAGGATAGAGTATGCTACTTTCTAGGATACTATTTTTCAAAGTGGAATTTACATAGTCCTATTTCATAAGATGCACCAGGATAAAGGATTTTATGTCGTATAAGATTTGAACAGATTTTTAAAGGATTCAAGTAGTAAAGAAATTTCTTCATATATTCAACCATGGACCTTCAATTCCATTATCTTCTTCTTAATTTTAAAAATACTATTAAAATCCTGTAGACTAATTTTGAGAAAGACTAGAATATAGATTTTATGATGGGTATGGAGGATTTGAATGAAACTAATACAAACTTTATTGCTTAAAAATCTATTTGAAGGCCTGGTTTATTGGCTCTTTCCTTTTTGCTTCAAAACATTCATCAGAAAGACACTTGCCTAGAAATCAGGGTAAGAATTAACAGAATATGTTACCTATTTATAAAGGCAAAGGTTATTGCCGTTTTTACTAATCTGAATGTTTAATTCTTAGCACAATATCTCTCTCAAAACTTGCTTGCCAGGAAAATGAATAAAAATAAAAACCCAGATTTATTAGAAACAAATTATTCAGAAATATTGTCTAGAAAAACATTGTCTAAAATTTGTCCAAAATAATGTTGTCTATGACCCAGAGGTTATATCACACATCAAGGTATTTTAAAGGCGAAGTGTGCTATGATGCTATGGTTTAAGAACAGTTGCAGTGGCCTGCAAATTTTCTTTTATGAATACTGACATGAGCCAAAAGGTCATTGTATTTGAATCACACATGTAGATTTCCTTGATTACTAAGATATGTGCAATACATGCATATATAAATCTGGATAATATTTTGGTAATAGATGATCAGATATCTTGGAAATTTATATGTCTTTCTCTTTTTTCTATGTATGTATGTATGCATGCATGTATTTATTTATTTATTGGGGACAAGGTCTCACTCTAACACCCAGGCTGAAGTTTGGTGGTGCAATTACTACTCACTGCAACCTGGACCTCCCAGTCTCAAGTGATTCTTCTGCCTCAGCCTCCCTAGTAGTTAGAACTACAGATGTGTGCAACCATGCTTGACTAGGTTTTATATTTTTTTGTAGAGATGGGGCTTTGCCATGTGGCCCAGGCTGATCTCACCCAAACTCCTGGGCTTAAGTGTGATTTTATCTCCTTTACTGAGACACCTGTCTCAGTCTCTCAAAGTGCTGGGATTACAGGACTGAGCCACAGCACCCAGCCCCTTTTTATTTTTTATTTATTTTTCTTATAGCTAGACTACTGTAAGGAGAAAGTGTTTTGACTGGAAGATGCAAAGTCTAGTCACCATTTTAGTTCTTCATACTAAGCACACAGCTGGATAATTGTCGTGCATCTATCTTTGGGATTCTTGACGCTTTGCAGCACTCCTACGTGTCGATTCTTTCTCTGTGCCTAAGAAGCTGAAGGCCAAAACTGAGATTTCCACTAAATGCATCAAAGTGAAAGGGGTCTTTAAAAACTTTTGGAAATAACAGATTCTCTTCCTCTTCCTGCTAGCTTTTCTACTGCACTATTGTTTTGAACTTTTAAAACTTGGTTTTGTATTATTGTACGGTTTTAGTTCACATCTTTCCTATGAAATGAAGTTTAGTGTGAACTCTGCTTCTCCTCCTCTGTAGAAGAGATAAAATCACATTTTAAAAAATTGTGGACATTAAGTATCATTTCTTATTCAAATGCTTTTGTGCAACATTAATATGTCTTTTCTCCAGCTAATAGATAACCAAGAGAGCATAGTGTGTTATTTTAATAAATATTTCTGATAATTTTACACTTTTGCCATTTTATACACAAATTCCATAAAGGAATTGTTGTTTCATAATTGTCCTACCATTTATCATATTGCCATACTTTGTTTTTAATCACATATATTTTGTCATTGTATTATGTTAATGCAACATCATTTGTCATTACAGTAATATTATTTTGTTTTCACATTATCAATATAAACTAAATGACACTCTAAAATGTGTTGTCCTAAACCTTGTATTTTAAAAAATGGTTTTAAAATGAGTGTTTCAGGATTTAACAATAATCTTTTTCCTTTTCCTGTTTTAAAGAAAACAGAAACTACCTCTCTTTATTTTTGGAAAAAAATTGAGCCTATAGTTGTCCTTAGCAGTGAAAAAGAATAAAATATTTATAAAATACAATAAAATGGGGTGGCTTTCCTTTCTACTTAGTCCCCGATATAACTTTTCAACATCCAATGTAAAAACATCCAAAATAAATTTATAATTAGCTCTTCTAAAGTAATTGAGAAAAACTTATTTTCTTTCAATTTTCATATTTACTTATACTTTCAAAATAAGATATTTGTTTTAAATCTATCTAAAAGTCTTCATGTTATGAGGAAGGTAGCAGTACTGATAGAATGGGGTCTGTATTTCAAATGGTTGCTATATTCTTTATCAGTGTCTGTTAGTCCCTACTAAAAGTCAACACCAATTCCTATTTATCACCATTCAAACCATAACTGAATGAGAAACTGATATAATGCATTTAGTCACAGAATATTAATGTAGAGTTCTAAAAGTGACTAGATGGTTTGTTTTTGGCATGTCTACAAGCAAGTTTATTTTACATAAATGGCTTTTCTGCAAATTTGAAATGTGAATATATTTTATTTTTTCCCAGTGAGTACACAATACACAATTCTTTGACAATACTATTAATCGATTTTATGCCAATTTCTTCTCTGCTCTAACAACATCAAATGAAACACAGTAAGATTTTGGACGCTGCTTGGTGACTTAATTAAAACTACAATTAAAAAAAATTCATCTATAAAACAAAGTATAAAAAGTCTACCCACGGCCACAAAATCCCTTTCCTTGCAACACTTTAAAATCACAACAAATGCTTTTGAAATTATGAGATTTTTTAAAAAATTAATGAATTGAACATCTTTTTTTTTAAAGCATGGTGTTTCATTTGAAGTACACATTATAGAGAAGCAAAATGATGTGGAAAGACATGTTGCTTTACAACAGTTCTTGTCATGGAATTCCATAAACAATTTACAGAAGCAGATGAACAAATTAGTGAATGTTATGTTTCTGCATATCTTTAATACTGATGCACAGTTACTTCCCAGTAGTGAAGATCAACCACAGTTTCAAGCCCAAGGGTACTGTTATCATTATATTGTCAATGGACAATTACACAACTTTATTGAATAGAAATTGGGAGGTGTTCCATAAAAACACATTACAAACTTTCAACTCAAATCCTGTTGAAAACATATTTAAATACTCAGATCATTAAACTATGACGTAGAACACCGTGAAATCTTTTTTGTACTTAAAACAAGTAAACTTTGCATGGTTTTACTTTTCTCGGATGTGTGATATATTATGTGTTAGTTCTGAATTTTCTATATTCTCCCTTGAACGGGATTCAAATCCTGTGAAGGAATCAATTCTTTTCATGCCCCTGTACTATCCCACCTTAATTTAAAAATCTTATAGAACATGTTTGGAAGTTGGGTAGGGTGACTCCACCTGCATACACTGGCATACCTGAGTGTGGGCACCAATACAGCTATTTTCCCAAAGAAGACTTTTCTTGTTGTGAATGGAGCTGTGCTTGTGCTGGGCATGACTGCATAGCAGCATTACCTGTGAGTGCAAGGTCAGATCACGTTCTCTCCCACCCAGATTCTCTTTTGCAGTCCTTATGCAGGCCTCTGTTTAGACCTGCAGAAGAGTGAGCTCAGTGAATTTCTAACCACATGGATTGAATCAGTGATGAAATGAAAAACTGCTGTGGTTCTCATATGTGTTTGTATTTTTCTGTTGACATCTGACTCACACTGATTAGTAGCTTTTTACATGTAGCAAGTTGACAAAGGCTTTTGATTTCTAATAATGGTTTCTGAACTCCTTTTAATAACTACAGCATTTTATCTTGCCCTCAATCTACTTAAGGGTGATATTTTGGGTGCATAATTTGACTGCCCAATTAGTTTAAAACCAGGTTTAATAGTCAACATGGACTATTCTAAAAGAATATTCCAAGTAATCCCAAGGTTTGCACTGACATAGTTTTAACTATAAGTTAATTTTTATATGCTGAGGAAAATCAGGAAGGTATGATGCTATGCCCATGTTATTCCAAGTCATCTGTATACACACACTTCACTTTGAAGCCTTGGTTTATTAATCATCTACACCTACCAGTTACCAGGGATCAAAGGTTATGTGTTACATATGTAATGAACTAAGGTTTTAGAGTAAACTGGGTCATAGAGAAACATAAAGAGGTATCACAAAACCTCTTCAAAATTTATTTGCCTTTAAATAGAAAGAGGTTATGTAGGGAATTGCATAAAGAGATATTTAAAGTCCTCACACCCTAAAGTTGTGACTAAGTATGTATTAACTCTTTGTAGAAACTTTTCATATTCCTCAGTCCCTTTGTCCCAGAGAAATCAAACTGCATTAGAATTCAGGCACTGATGGTAGAAAGTTGATAAAGGGTTTAATAACTGTGTCTCAGAATTCTTTTTCTCTTCAGTGAAGAAATAAATTACATGGCACCAAAAAGCTGTTGGGACCCATGAAGAACATTACATCCTATACTTGCCTGTGCTGATGCAGTCTCAGGGAATAAAAAAGACAGAAATGTTTAATTATGTTAACCCTTTGTTATAACAACATGACATAAATTGGTTACTGAGCCAATAATGCATGGAGTGAGAATTGTCATTCAAAGGGGTCCCCTATTTTAGAACTGATCCTAATTACGTTGAACATTTTTAGATGTACCAACCACTGAACTTATCATAGGAAAAATTTGAGAACGTATAGACAGAAATAGAATTTAAGATTGTGTGGGAAACACATGGGAAAATGTCACAAGTGGGAATTTCAGGAAGGTCCTCTTCTACTTGACTGATTGACTATACATGTACAGTAGCTAACATATATTTTAAAGTCACATTTATTCTGAGCATACATGACTAATGTTCAGGAACTTCTCATTGTCAAAGTCGTGAAAAGAAATGAGGCAGGACAATTATTAATGTCCACTTACAAGGTTTGGTTTTATTTAAAAAGTTTATAAACATGCATTTTTTTCTCCTTTAAATTTTTCTTTTCAATTTACTCATTCAAAATGGGTCAAACGTATTTTAGTTGGTAGCCAATTTCTGAGAATGTACCATAAAATATTTATTCCAATAAATCTACTTATTGTGAACTGACATACTCTCAGCACTGCTTTTTAAGCACGTACAATTTGGCTATACATTGGGTGGCATAAACTTCACTTCTTAATCAAATAAAATACAAATTGTATATAGATTGTATTACTTTTTAAGTCATGAATTTAAATGATGCAGCTCTATCCTCTAGTGTGTACTGTACATGTATTAGAAAGATGAAATAAGATATTGCAATAGAGTTTATATTTGGAAACAGCTCGAGTATGCCCTAATAACAAATTGCTTCCTTAACTATTTGCTAGACATTCTAGAGTTCATTTTGTTCATTTCCTTGGGGAATTTCGTATTATATTCTGACTTAACGATTTGGAGAGCTTAATTATGATAATTCAGGAAGTGTTTTTTAAAAACTGTGGTATAAATACAGCTCTTGTGAAACACCTTAATCTTGCTTATTGTAATTCTCAGATGGGTCAATTACAATGACAGGTAAAATTGATTCTAAATAAAACTTTAATTTCCTTTCTTAAGCAAATTTATTACATCTTTGCTACCTGCATATTTTAATGCATATTCAATCGTAAGACTTAAACTACCTTTTTGTGACCCCTGCTTTTGTTAATAGTAAAAGCCACCTTTCTATTATTTTTTTCAAATTGACTCAGTCCCTGATATTCAAAGAAGACTTTGCCAACACCATCGTTCCTTTGCATCTTCCTATTTCTACACCCCAACTGAAAACCATCTAACATAATTTGTTACAACCATCATTATCCAATCTAGCTTACAGTACAGAAACTCCCTTCACATTCAGTCTTTTTCTTCATGTCATGAGGAGTAGAGATTTGTGCTTATCACCAAATAAAATTGCAGTGCAAAATTTAAACATAAAAGTTACACAATTAAAAGTTAATATATGGCACCACAGCCTATTAATTCACATATAGTACAACAGACCAATAAGAACAGACAATAATATGAACAGCGCTAAAAAGAGTGAGCTTGCATAGCAATGCACAAAAGAAATTATATACAGAGGAAAATCCTTTTCTTCCTGTAGGGCGAGTTTTGTTTTTCCTTTCTTTTTAATATACTCCTGACAAGAAAGAGTTAAGGTGGGTGGTGTACTTAAGAGAAGAACACAATTAAAATATCTGTGGGATATGTGTGGCTGTGTCTTTACATTGCATTTACAGTTCTTTTAATAGTACATAAATAAAGAAATTGTTCATTGCACTGTTTAGTGTCATCACTTCCATGAGTTTGGACCTGTTGGTCCTTCAGAGCAGCTTTGTATGTCTCCTCTCAGTTACTCTAAAAAGAGAAGAAAGAACAGAAATAAATTTTAAAATTCAAATTAAGGACTCTACTTTTCTGACCCCCATAACCAAAAGCAAAGCAAACACATAATTAATGAAAGTAAGGTGTTCAGATAGATGAATTTGTGAATTTAAGTAATTTTAGTTGAAGGAGATGACCAAAGAGTAAAAAGAAACGCCATAGAGCTTGCAAATGTAAACACCTCATGGTACTATTTTGGTACTCCTGTGAGTTTTTCATTACTTAAAAAAAAAAGTTAAAAGAAAAATTCAAGTAGTTATGAATTAAATTAAAATTCTAAACAAATCTTAACAGTAGTCAGATTAGCAACAGTCAACAACGACAATTGAGATCAATAAAGAAATTTATAGTTTTGAAATTATTTCTCTTTTCGTCATCTCACGGAATCCTCCAAACAATCTATGATGTGAAGATAATGGTAATGCTTTTCCTGATGTGGAAATAGACAGATTAGGAAGACAGATTACTTTCTCATGTCCAATAACAAGTTAAGCAGTTGAGAATATTAGAAAGAGGGCTGTTTTCTCAGCAGTGCTCTTAAGCAGAATTCAAAGAGGCAGATGAAAATATTCAGCAAATATATTTCTGATAATGAAAAGCTGAATTGGTAACTTAGCTGAGGAAATTTAACATAAGGCACTCAATGTTTTTTGGTGTGACATTCTTAACTTTCCCTATTACTTAGGATTTTATATTTAGAAAATTAATTATACTGACTACCTGTGCCAGTTTTTATTCACAAATGGAAATTTATTTATAAAATGTTATTGCAGTCAAAATATTACAGATTAATTAATAATCAAAGATCAACTTTTCAAGGGTGACTACCCAAATTTAAAAAATAAATAAAAAGCAACTTAAGAATGAGGAATTCCTTAGGAGTTTCTTTAAAACTACCAAAAGGCCAATGTCTCCTCTTATTTATTGTGTTCAGTTAAAAAGGCAAAGAAAATGACAAATACACATTTAATTTCACTTATATATATTCAGAATAATTACCTAACTTAAAACAATTTTTATAGCATAGGTCAAACTTGAAATAGTAGAAACATTGATAAAAATGGACTGTGATAAATACAGTGATGGCCCAAGTTATGACCAAATTTGTTGAAAATTGCAACTGATCATTTTCATAGCAGAGCAAGTTTTCCAGTAATCCGAAACTTGTTTAATATGGCAATGTTATTCACCCAATATTCTTTCTGAATCACAATAGCCTTTTAAATGACCCACAGCACTTACATAATTCACCTGTAAACTGTCCTTGACTGTTGGAGCCCATATATCCTATGTCAAGAAGGTCACTGGCATTGCGCTGGTGGCCTGCTCTCAATACTTCGGCTTTCCTAGGTCCAGTGGATCCTTTAGAAGAAGCTGTTCCTGATGAACTATGGCCACCTGGAGATGGGAAACTGGGCTTGCTGTAGGGCACCAATGTCTCCTCTGAAAAAGAAAAAAAAAAACACAAAGGGCTAAGTTGAACAGCAATATGGAGGCAAACTAAACTTAACTGTTAAATATTACACTGTGCATGGCCTACTTTACCATTTCATTCTTTAGTAAAATTAAAATTATGAGGTTTAATCAGAACCAGATATCAAAGAAATTTCTATGTGCAAGCAACATTTCCTATAATAGGAACTGAGGCAGAATTAAATTAAAAGAGATCTTGGGATAAGTACACAATGTTATATATTATTTTCCAAATTTAAATTCATTATAAAAGAGAGCTACATACAATGAACTACAAAAGCATATCTGAGAATAATTTCTAAAGTTCAATGAGGCTTCAATTTGATTTTCCCATTAAGACTGAAGAAACGTGGTTTATGTTTCAGCTGAAATTATGGCAACATTTTCTCAATTGATTTAGATAAATAACAATATATTAGTTAATTAAATAAATGTTTAAAATTTATGTTGCTTTTTGAGACAGAAATACATTTAAAGGGCTGTGTATTTCCTTAAAAGAAAGAGAGCAACACACACGTTTACATAAATAATATGCTAATATTATTTATACAGATTGTCTCTCTACAAATAACTCATGACATATGTTGCAAATAACAATAGTCCAAAAAATATTTTTTCTTTTCCTTTGTCCTCCTTGCTCCTTCTCTTCCTCTCCATACCCCATCCTCTCTGTTTTTCACTTTCTTTCTATGTATGGGCTATTATTCCCTTATTAATGCTGACTGAATTTACTATTTCTCCCCTTATATAGTCTTTCATGACAAGAATCACATAATTTTTCTCTCACAGTCTGAATGGTGTAACCTTTCTAAATGTTTCACTAAACCTAACTATTAAAATTGTCATCTTCTGGCCCTTGTACAAATGACGTTTTCCAAATCTTGAGCACCAAGTTGTGACAAAACATAGTTTTGGAAAATGAATGGAGAGAGGCCTATCTAGAAAAGATTGAGTCCAAATGAATACTTGACAGGACATTTTTTTCAAAGACTGTATGTATGTGTATGTATGTGTTTCAAAACTCAATGAATCCTGACGTGAGACGAGATGTCTCAGAAAATGCATTCATAAAACAGGCTCCCCACCTCCCGCCCCCCATCCAAAATCTAAAAACCATGAAATTTATTTCTGTGACATTTCCAAAAAGCTTGATTTATAAAAAAGAGCATTTCCCATAGACGAATTAACAATCAACTAAATCAATCAACTGATCAACAGTTGGAGAACGTGTAAGCCCAGTTTAAGCTTATCTAACGATAAACTGGGCTTATCTGTGACTGGGCATTTTTTTTTTTTTGCAACTTTGTAATTTCAATGAATTCACCTATTTGATGTGAGTTCTCCTTTCAAATAACTGGTTACTTCAGTCAAAATAAACAAACTTGCTGAAGGCAGAAATTAAACTGACACAAAAAGGAAATGCAGCGATCTTAGAAGCACTCAACATAAACATTAATAAGCAAAAAATAAAATTTTCTACTGAGCAGTGTAGATGAAGCTTGGAAGTCTCTTGGAATCAAAGACTCTATAGAAAGGTTGACTTGAGGAACAACGCCCGTTGGAATCAGTCTTAAGGCAGGTACTGGCAAACTCCACTAAGGAATTCCAAATTCCATTATTGATCTAAGGCAAATGTATTTCAGATGGCCTTAAACAACTGCCACTTTTAGAATACCTGGTAGGAAAAGAAATGGTAACAGTCCACACTTTCTTGGGACTGTGCAGAACACACCTGATCCGACACCTTGTTTGTGTGGGGCTTTCCGTATATCTTCTTGACGTTCTGTGGAGCTTATCCATTCCTGGGTTTGTCGCTGCCACTCTAGGGAGGTTCTAGCTGGACAATCCAATGAGCTCTTTGTGTCTTCTAAGTTGGATGCATGTTGTCTCTCTAGAGAGCTTCCTTTTCTCTCTGTTGAGTTTTCCACGTTACCAGCATGCTGGCTCGGGCCTATTTGCTGCCTTAAACCCTGACCTGGCGGGGGATCTGGTGGTGGTGGAAGATCTAAAAATTTTGAATAATGTTTAGAATGGACTAAAATTTAATGAAAAATACAGGTTTTAGTTCAAGTTGAAGAAAACCTTTGCCCTCATAAAGGTATTACCCATACAAAAGAAATTTGGGGAAAATAAAAGTCAATTATTTAGTTCCAAAACTCATATTATTGATCTCTCTGCTGTATTTTGGCCATAGCATCATTGAAACAAAATTAACTAGTTTTACTCAACAGTTAAAGAGTTTTCAGTTATACGCTGAAGATATCACTCAAGGTGTAAAGGGCAGTTCATGATTTATAATCAATCCATTGTTCAACCCTCCTTCCCCAAAGTAGAAATACCATGACACAAAATAAGATCACTAGAAATTCCAGAAGCTGTGCTAACAAAAGGCCCCAAGAACAAAAGCTCTCCTGCCAATCTCCATGGAAAATGTCACCTTTGGGAAATTTAGAACTATATGCTGTGTCATATGCAACATATGACTGCCTTTACCCATGTATGTGGCACTTTTAGCAACATTAAGCTAACATTTATTAAATGCAATTAACATTCTGCTTGACAACCAATTCTGGCTGTTCGTTTCATGAGTTAGCTAATGAGTTACAACTAATATATTATAATCTTCCAATGTATTAATTTTAATAAGTAATAACCAATGTTCAGAGTAAAGATTGAATGTGTTTTATGGTGCTAGAATAGACAATGCATCACAGAAATTTGAGATAGACTAGAAGAGATACTTTTTCAGAAAAGCTCTTTAAAGTAAATACCAGATAGGAAAAAATTTAAAGTTTCAATATCAACTAACTATTCATCTATTTTTTATTAACTTTTCAGATCATAATACCTTTATATTTTGTATGTCTTCAATTGTGAAATCATAGTCCTTTCTTTCACTTTTAAGTAAGTATTATTAGTTCTGAAATTACTTTGCCGAAGATTTTGAAATCTTCTGAACGTCAATTTGGATCATTTTCTTCTCATTTTTCTTGCATGCTATTGTAAACTTCTTTGTTCATCCTTAGAATATTTGTAATTACATTATTTTTCATAAAGACCAAATATATAAAAATATACATTTATTTCGTTAATAGAGGATATTTTACATAATGTAGTCAATTATTTCTGATGCCATTTTTGTAAATGTATTCTCTTGTTTCTAATAATATTCCGTTGGTGAAATTTAGAAGGAAAAAGTATAAATTTCTTGCATGCAAAAGATAGCTTTCTTAATAGACAGCTAAGCTGTCCCTTTCAAAGACTTTAAGAAGCCTTAGACTCTCTTTTATGAGCAAAATGATATTATCCTCCACTGAACTGATAATGTTGGTCTCTGACACATTTCTTCTGAGTTCCCAAGTTGGAATAGCATTGCCAGTTTTTAAGTATGTCATCATATTAAATTATGAAGTGCTTATAACTGAAGGAAACAGGGTTTCTGTTTGGGATGATAAAGTTGCATTTGGAATATTTCTACCAAAATGAAGAGCTAATCCAATACTGAGATATCAGTTTGTTGGATAATCCAATGAGTTTGGTATTTCCTTCATATTCAATAGTACTGACTTTCTTCACTATATGTTATTATAAATGCAAATTAATTATTTCATTTGATTTATTGAACTTAGACTGCCAGTGAAGAGAAATTATTGTATTTGCTTCCAAAATAACTTATCTTGTCATTGATTTTTATTCTCCATTACAGAAGCTTAATTTTTAAAATGGCCAAAATGGCATCTGCTCATGCCAGCTAAAATTCTGATTACTATTTAACTTAAAATTATATAGCTTCATAATTAAGTAATATCTTTGGAGTTTGTATATTCTAAGAAGAAAGGACATTGTATGCACATTGACATAAACTAATTGGAAAAAGAAATGGGATTAAGAACGGTTTTTAAAAAAATAAAAGTATGTAATCAAATACATTTACTTAAATTAAATTTATTATTCATTTCTATGTTGATTCATTTCAACTATATCAATTCACTGAAAAGTCTCTTACTGGCCTACTGAGGATCAGCTTTTTTCCGGCATACAACAGTCCAATTAGATAGGTGCCATTATTATCTTCCTTTTTTAGATAAGAAAATGAAATGCCAAAGAAATTTAAAATCTCCAGCTTGGATCTTTCCTCCCATGAACTCCAGACTCATATAACCAGATCTACACTGGCCAGTTCCACTTAGGTGTTTAGAAAGCTTCTCAGATTTCATGTATTAAAACTCAGCTCTAGACCATCCTATACAAAATATGCTTCCTCTGCAGTGTTTCTTCTCTCAACTGGTCACAGTTACATTCTACAAATTAGCCAAAATTTCAGAGTGATCTGGTTTCCTTTCTCTATGGCCTATGTTAATTTCATAACAACTCCCATTAGCTCTACCTCCAAAATCCAACCTTTCTTAACACTTCCATTGATTCTCCCTTGGCATGAACCACCATCATCTATTCCCTAGGTAGCTTTCGCAATCTCCACCTTGCCTCATTTAGCACATCTCAACACAGCAGCTAGAGTGACTTTTTAAAAAATAAAAACATAAAAAGATACGTCATTTCCCTGCCTTAAACACAGACACATGCATCCACACATGCACACATACACACACCCCATCCAGGGGTTTCCCATTCAAAGTAAGAGCCAGTGGGTAGCTTAAAGGTCTAACAAACACTAGCCCTCGTTAGCTTGTCTGCTTTCATATTCTACCTTGTTGCTCTCTCTGCTCCAGTCACATCATTCCCCTTCCTTTTCATCAGATAAGTTCTCAGGCTTTCACTTGCCATTCTCATTTCCTGTAATGACCTTTCCTCAGATACCAGCATTACTCTTTCGCTTATGTTATTCCAGTCTTTTCTCAAATGCTGCCTTCCTGGTGAGGCCTTCCCTGATCACTTACTTAGAAATACCTCCTCCTTCCACCTACACTTCTCAACTCCCTTCCCTTTGTTTTTCCCCCAAAACACTTGTCATCATCTTACTTATATTTTCATGTATGTACTTACGTTGGTCTTTATCTATCTTCCCCAACTAGAATATAAAAAGTCAGGGGATTGTGTCTGTTTAGTGCCCATTGTCTATTATATGATATATGCTTAATAAGTATTTGAATAAATAGATTAATTAATATGTAAATTTGCTCAAAGGCCAAAGCGACTATATGGCAGATCTGAGAAAGGGCTCCTTCTCTGAACAAGATATTAAGAACTAGGGGAAAAGGGCCGGGCACAGTGGCTCATGCCTGTAATCCCAGCACTTTGGTAGGTGGAGGTGGGCAGATAGCCTGGGGTCAGAAGTTCAAGACTAGCTTGGCCAACATGGTGAAACCCCATCTCTACTAAAAATACAAAATTTGCTGAGTGTGGTGGTGCATGCCTGTAATCCCAACTACTTGGTAGGCTAAGGTTGGAGAATCGCTTGAACCCAGAGGTAGAAGCTGCAGTGAGCCAAGATTGAACCATTGCATTCCAGCCTGGGTAACAGGAGCAAAACTCTCTCTCAAGAAAAAAAAGAAAAAAAAAGAGCTAGAGGAAAGGGAGAATAAGCTGGAAAGAAATTAATTATCTGGGGAAAACAGGGTACAGGGTACAGATCTATCTTCCTTATTTAACATTGGTCAGTATATTGGCTTCCAAGGGTATTATTTGATTTATAAGACAAATGGAATACAAGATTTGGACTCTGCAATGCCTGCTTAAGACAGACTGTACAAAAGGGAGAAGAACATCTTTAACATGTGTGCGTTTTTTCAGTCTTTGGGATAGAGACTGACATTTCTCACCATTCGTAATCTCTCTTACGGAAAACGGGGAAGACTGTTTCCTCACCCCAGGAGTTAGTTTGACACCACGTGACAGAGTTGTTGCCAATGAAATAGGAGAAGTGACATGTGCCACCTGCCATTACAACCTCCCAACAACCACTTACCTTCTATCTCCTCAGAAACCATAAAGGTCTGATCTAGAAAATGGTGGTATCTTAGTACTGAAAAGGCCTACATCTTTAGATTACTGCTTAGAAGAGAGCAAACACTATTGTAAAATGTATGATGTACAAGATTTACTGTAAAATGTCCGTATACTCAATGCTGTTAAGCATTAGCCTTCCCAAAAAAACAACTTTATTTTTTACATGAAAATGTTATGAAATGATTCCTGACATATGGATCCATATCATATAAATGCTGTGGCATATGCATTTGCTGCAAAATGACAAGGTTCTTAAGGATAATCTGTAGAGTGCCATCCAAAATAAATGTCTTTGCACTATATCATAATTAAAATGCCTTTGGATTAAGCATTCGGGAAGATACGTGGGCTGAAATTTCCTTTGCAATATTACTACTTCTAAGATGAATCATTTTCTAATAACACATAATCCATAACCCCTTTTTGAAATGCTGGTAAATTTGAAAATTTAGAAACTTATTTATTTTTTAGAAAGATAAGCAATATATTGATCATAATTTAAACTAGGAGGTAGCTTGCTTTAAGCAAACATTCTAAAAAAGCTTGCAATAAATGTGTTTTAGGAAGAAACAGATCTCTGTTTTGATGATTTATATTTTATATCTTCCCCATATTCTGGATATTATCTTCAAACATTTCTGTAAAACCACAGAAAATTTTATACTGACATTTTTCTCTGTCCACAATATTCACAGCAGAAAAAAAATATACAAAATTATCAATTATTAGATTTCTAACCAGCATATCAGTGAAAGTATCCCTTTTTTATTTAGGAAGAATTAGATCAACATTACAAACAGTTTTAAGTCCTCATTTAATCTTCTGAACATCTAAGGCAAAAAGGCAGTGGTGAGCATTTTTTACTCACCACAGGATATCCATTTATAGAGACTCAAAAATCTCAATTTTACCCTTAACCTTCATATTCCATTGAAAACAAAGTAAGCAGGAAAGATAAGTAAACCTGAAAGCATGTAGAATAAATACATTTGGCATTTTTAAGTATTTTTAGCTTTGTAAGGTGACAAAAGAAAGCACAAATGGGGCTGCTGGATTGAATACTCCTTTCCCCAAACTAATAAAAAATAAACTCATTTCTTCTTTTCCAGTTAAGCTTCATTCTGTGCTATAATGGTAAGTGTAAGTGTGCTAAGGACTAGGTCATAGCTTCGCCAAGATAGTTATACTTTAGATTCACTAGTGGAGCTTTAAAATTACTCATAACTGGGTTTCACCCCAGAATAATTAAGTCTGAATATCCAGGGTATATTTTAAGTGCTCCACAGATGGTTCTAATGTGCAGTTTTAAAATATTTATCCTTTTGGTGTTTAATTGAAATATGTTAGGATAATGTTTGTGTGCTTATAGGGTATGGTGCTGAGAAGGAAAAAGAAATTTATCTCTCAATCTGACATTGTACTAGACACTTCAAATATGTGTTACATATCCTTAGAATATAACTTCAGGCTATATATTTTAATTCGTATTTTAAAATATATAAGAATTAAGTTTAAAATATGGGAAATAGACTATATTTTTGTAAAGCTAATTAAATACTCATTGAACATGGATATCTTTCAGTAATATTGTGTTTCCTGAAACCTGTAGTGTTTAAGCAAATATTCAAATAACGGATGCTAAATATAAATAGAAAGATTGAGCTAGATCAGCAAACTATGGCCATGGTCCAAATCTGGCCACTGCCCATTGTGTGAATGATGTTTGATTGGAAATCAGTTATATCCATTATTCTGCTTTTCTTATAGCTGCACTCATGCAATAATGGCAGTGTTGAGTAGTTGTGACAGAGGCCATATGTCCCAAAAGCCAAAAATATTTACTATCTAGACTTTAATAGAAGAAACTTGCTGACCCGTTGCTAGGGTCTGGATGTTTGTGTACCCCAAAAATTCATATATTAAAATCCTAACCCCCAATGTGATGATATTGGGAGGTACAGCCTTTGACAGTTGATTAGGTGATGAGGGTGGAGTCCTCATGAAGGGATGAGTGCCTTATAAAACACATCCCAGAGAGAATCTTCTGCCTCCCGCTACGTGGCATACAATGAAAAAAGCACCCTCTATGAACCAGAAAGTGGACCCCCACCAGATACCAAATCTGCCAGTGCCTTGATTTGGACTTTGCAGACTCCACAATTGTGGAGGAAATTTCTGTTGTTTGGAATTTACCAGCTTATGGTACAGTCACGTGTCACTTAATGATGGAGATAAGTTATGAGAAATACAGTGTTTGGTGATTTCATTGCTAAACAAGTGTCATATAGTGTATTTACACAAACCTAGATGGTATAGCTGATTACATACCATTGCTCTGGGCTAAAAATCAGTATGACATGTTGCTGTACTGAAAGCTATAGGCAGTTATAACACAATGGTAAATATTTGTGTATTTAAACAAAAAAGGTAGCACAAATACAGTATTATAACCTTATGGGACCACTGTCTTATATACAGTCTGTTGTTGACTGAAACATTGTCATGCAATGCATGACTCAATTTTTTTATAGCAGCCCAAACAGACTAAGATACTGTTCAACTACATGACCTGCAGCCTGTTATTGGCTCTGAAATTTGTGACTAAAAAATTACTAACTTATTTCAAAGTCCTTTATTTCCAAAGTGAAATACCAGCTGAGATATTGAAATTTAATATAATAAAAGTTCTGATAATATAAGTGTGCATGCAGCTTATGTTTTCTTTCCTACTCTTAAAGTGAAATGTTCACTAAAAAGTATTAATGAAAGATGCCAGAATGGAAAAAAAAATCAACCTCAAAAAAATTGTATGGCATATATTTCTTGAGGCTTAATAACAGAGAAATAATTCTAGAGTTGTTTTAAAAAGTGATGTTTTATATAAACAAGACCATATTGCCAGGTTTCTGCCTTGTTATATAATGAGGCAATGGCTAATCTACCATGACTACGTTAATCTACATCAATGATTGTGGGGGGCACATCTCTTCAGTGAGGAAAACAAGAGTAAAGGAAAGAAACCTACCATCTGTTATTCCTTCCCTTCGATGAGGCAATGCTGGCTGTTGGTCCATCCGCCCTCCCTTGTGTTTTTTAGTGGGCCGAGGCCTCTGACTTTGACTTAGGGCTGCACTGATGTTACTGTCAGTAGAAAATGGGCTGGTAGGTTGAGGTCTTTGAGAGGAAGTGAAGGCTTTTCCTAAAAAGAAAACAAAGGGAATGGGGTATAGGGAATGTTATTATAGTATACTGATTCTGTCTTGTATTTCCATTCTAAGACTAACCTGTAAATCTACCTAGAGATAGCATTTGGAGACACCAAATATTGGTGCATCTCTGTAGAAAAATATATTTTCTACATTTTCAGCGACACGTATTTTGTTTGATTTAATAAGCTAACAACACCCACACTGACCCCCCAAAATCAAATAAATAGCATAAAACAGATCCAGCAATCCAAAACTCAATATTGCATGATTATATTTTTATTTAACCTTGACAATATTAGTGATACTTTCATAGATATATGCAAATTCATGCAGCTTTTAGTTCTTAAAGAAACTATATATGGGGCCGGGTGTGGTGGCTCATGCCTATAATCTCAGCACTTTGGGAGGCCGAGGCAGGCGGATCACCTGAGGTCAGGAGTTCAAGATCAGCCTGGCCAACGTGGTGAAACTCTGTCTTTAAAAAAATTAAATTAAATTTATAAAAAAGAAACGATATATGAAATACAATATATACTGTTTTATTTGTTTAATAAAATTTTACCCTTGGAAACTTATAAAATCTCTCTGAACACAGAAAAATGTCATATAGTAACTACATCTGAAATTTTACATGGAAGATCTGCTCAGACATGTATATTAAATTGACCTTACCACTTATGCACATACACGATGAATTCTATCACTTTTGGCAGAAACTCTATAACATCTGTGTAGAGGACAACAGGTTAAAATCACCTTGTATATGCAGCACGCAATATGTGTTTTCTGATGAATATTATTGTACCTGAGCAGGCTCCAAATTCTCATTGAAAAAAATGTGCTGTGTCCTTTTCTTATGGTTTAGAGTAGGTATTCAGGGAAATGTATTCCGGGAAAAGGTTAGCTAATAAATTTTCAACAACTTGCGATTTTAATGCCTTGTTTATTTTAGTAACAGAGGCCTGGTTTATGTGCATGTATTTATTTTCCTGTGTATGTTTTCATTTCCTACAACATTATTGTATGTAGTTACATTTTCTTAAGTCAATGTGACATGATATTACTTAATGCTTTATTAGCTATTAGCATACATGCAAGAAATGCACTTATGCCTTTCAATGTATTAGTTTTCTTGCACGTTCTCACTGCTCTGCTTACAGCTGATGCCACAAAAAGCACTCAGGCAACATAAAGTTTCGGACTTATGCCTTATAATGTAAGACAATTCAAATAACAGTTCTATTGCAACATATTTTAGTTTGGATGCTATTTGAAAAATAAACCTCTGCAATGCTTAGAAGATCTTTCTTATTTCATTTAAAGGTACCTAATGTATGCTCAAAAGAAATATTGATGATGTAATTCCAAGAAAACTTCCAAGGGTCATTTTTATAACCTGAGAATTTAGTGAATGGTAAAAATTATTTTTCTTTACTGTGTGAATACAGTTAAGATTTTGCAAACATACTTAATATTTTATTAGTTTGTTTTGCAAGGTAGTTCAGTTTAATTTATAACTATATTCCTATTGTGTAGTTAAGAATTATACATACAAATATTAAAGCACGCATCATGCCAAAGTTACTTTGTTTCAAATGTTTACAAATTACTGATCTATTATTAATTCCACATTCTTTTTGTGAACCATGAGCAGCACATGAAAAATGATACAATTGTTCTTTTATATGATTACTTATCACTCTCAGAAATACTCTAAAGAGAAATACACTTGTAGTCATTATTTTATTCAACTTGCAAATGCAGTGGGTTTATCTTTAACTAGCATCCTTTAAAACAAATAAAAAATTATTGTATTAAAATCTTAATAGCCAAACAATTAATAAGACCATAAGCCATTTGAACTGTTAAAACCGACAGTCTCAGACCCATTCACCCCATGCTGAGGAACCCTTCCCAGAAAATGCATTTGCAGAAAGAGATGGGGCAAAGTAAAGTAACAGAGATAAAAGCTGAGTAATTTTAATCATTGGGTACATTATTAATTGTGTGAGGACTTTGCAGAGTGTGAGTTATTGAAAATTTAATGGCAATCTTAGTTGCTGCTTTGCCATAATATAAAAAGGAAGCATATTCCAATTAATCAGCAAAGCCGTGAAGAGAAAGGAAAATAAGGGATAGAAGTTGGTGAGGAGGAGCCTATTCTTGGCTCTGCAAAACTAGCATCAGAAGAGAGTTTTGGTAATGGAGCATCCAAATTGTGTTCATGCATATTAAAGAAATCCCTACCGTCAGTCTCACAAAGGAGAAAGAACAGGAGAAAAGAGGTCAGTGTCCAAGGACAAGATTCTCTCATGCAAAGAGTGTTGACTTGGAGTCTACCAACCTGTTCTTGTAAGGCTGGTTCCATCCAGCCTAAAACCAGCTTTATCTGCTGCTGCCACCAGTGCTTGTGCAAAACTGCCGCTGGCAAAGATAGAGCCATCTGAGGAGCTACCTACACTAGATCTATGACTAGAAAAGTTACGATCCTCATCAGATGCAGAGCCCCATCCATTTACCATTGAACCTAAAAACAAATGTAGTTGTCTAGTGAGTTGTATATATTGAACATCTCATCTGCTTGCACACACTATGCTAATGAGCAAGTAGGCTGTCCTCGCTTCTTCCTTGAAGCTTCTTCATGATTTCTTTAGCTAAATGCAAGTATCATTTGCATTTTAAACATTTTTAGTGCAGAAGAATGAAGCTCATTTAAAACCTGTATCTGCTTGCAGCACATGAGCAAAGTATGCTCTGTATTGTTCAGCTCTTATATTGTTTAAATTATTACACAATCGTTTTCCAAAAGAGAATCGCAATGTGTATTTTAAGCTACTATAATTCAAAAATGAACACTTTAATTAAAACAGTGTACTTAAACTTATCAAAGACTCAGTTGAAGAAATAGTGTGAATATATTATGAGTTTAATTCAGACTCCAATGATAATCTACATAGAAACTGCACTGTATACCATAAAAAGGCAAAAATTATTTCAAGATTTTAAAATACAAACTTAATTACAAATAACAATAAAAATTCACAAACAAAAATGTACAAGCAATATCAAGGCAAATGAACTTAGAAAATAAGAAGAAATGTATTTTAAAGAATTTCTATTAATTTAAATGTTCTTTATCCTTTCTTCGCCTTTTAAGTTACTTAAGAACTCCAGTTTTCTCTTTAGTACTAATATTTATATTAAAAAGTAACATTTATAAGGACTATCACCAGCATTAATATGAAGTTTTTTTCCTGCAAAATGCAACATGGCAATAAAGGAAAATAATTTTAGTTTTATGTTTAAAGAGCTGTAAGTTGCGAAGATACTCAGAACTATTTTTTCTTAATTTTTCAGGAAGTCATTTACAATTTTATGTCTTTTCTTAGACAAAAACGCACTGAGAACTTAATCTACTACTTAATAAATATTATAAAATTTATTTATGTGGTATACCAGTAATTCACGACACAAAAAGCTACCAAGTATTGTTTATCCTAAATTTGTTAGAAAAGGGGCAAAAGTATTTGTAAGAAACTAATTTAAGATTTCTAAATAAACCAAATACATATTTACATAAAAGAGATGAAAGTCATATGCTATCGACTGCTTAATTTTTTTCTCCAATATTTTAGCGACAACAGAATAGTTAGAAGTGCTGCCATGATGCAGTATTTGTAATTTCAGTCAAGGGGCCAGGATACAATGACACGGATTCATGCACTTTCAATACAGAGAAAACAGAAGCTGAACTGGTTAGAATGATCTGAGAAGTTAAAAGGGTGTTAAGTGTAGCAAAGAAAGATAGAGTTTTGATTCTGGTTGCCAAAAGCACAGAGATACACTTTTTACTTTCCAAACAAATTCCCTTGACACAGGCCACTGCAAGGAAGCTGAGATAACACCAGTAACTGAGCCTCATCTAAGAGAATCACTTCTGGGTTAATAACCACAAGTCAAGGACCAACAATCCAAAATGGAAGAAGAAATGGTGCAGTAGGCTTTGCAATATAATGCTACACTAGATAAGAAAAAAAAAATCAAAGCAATTCAGGGAGGGAGTCACAAAAGAATATGAAACTCTAGAACTGAGGATAGTTTTAAAACATTTGAAAGCTCACTCCTAGTCTCTTCCTTTGTGCTGTTTTCTGTATTTCCAAATGCCTGCTCTTGTATTTCTAAATGCTTGCTCTGACTTTCCAAGCAAGCATCTCCTAATCTTCACCTTGTTTCATTCCTAAACTCCTCTTACCTGATTTCTTTCCAGTCTTTTCCATCTTCCTCATTGCTTTCTACATTATCTTTGTGAAGCACTTACATACATGTGCTCCTCTGTGTAAAGGCTTACCTAGTTGCCCAATGCCATATGCAAATTTCTAATTAAATATTTGCAACTCTTCAATATCTAGCCTTGCCTACAGATATGACTTGCTCTGCGTGCCCACCCAAATTTCCTCTTGAATAGTAATCACCATGTGTTGAGGGGAGTACTTCGTGGGGGGTTATTGGACAATGGTGGCAGTTTCCCTCATGATGCTGTTCTCATGATAGTGAGGGAGTTCTCACGAAAAATGTTTGTTTGATAAGTTCTGGCATTTCCTCTGCTCGCTCTCTCTCTCTCTCTCTCTCTCTCTCTCTCTCTGTCCACCATGTAAGACATGCTTTGCTTTTCCTTTGCCTTCTGCCATGATTGTAAGTTTCCTTAGGCTCTCCAGCCATGTGGAACTGAGTCAATTAAACCTCTTTTGTTTACAAATTACCCAGTCTCAGGTAATATCTCTATAGCAGTGTGAAAACAGACTAATACACCTGCTATGTATTAGTCCTCGTTCACTCTTACAGCCTGTGTGTCTCCTCGCCTCATTTACATAACACCATTTTTCATTCTTTGGACAGAGATATTGCCACTATGAACCACTGCCAAACTTTAAAGCCTAAATTAAATGCCATTTCTTTAATCACCCTAATTCTACCCTATTGTAGGGAGAATCAATCTCTCTATCTCCTTTGGTTTCCAAACACTATGCATAAACTCCTATATCAGTTCCCTCTATATATTATACTCTGCCACGCATGCATTTCCTCTCCTGGACAATGGAATTCTAGAGATTCAGAACTATTTCATGTTTATTTTCATATTTCTTGTCGAGGGACATCATACATTAGAAATTCAATAAACAGTAGGCATTTGAAATTAAATGCATTCAACATTTTCATTGTAGACGTAGGAAAACATATCAAATCAACACATCTATACTTTTTGATGTGTAATTTCCTAGCAATGTCCTTATTTTAGCTACAGAAATAATTTTCTCATAAGAACTCTTAGAAAGTTTATTAAATAAGGAATATGACACTAGTTAACTGTTGTTGGTTACTCAATCATCCAAAATGTAATCATCCAAAGTGAGAATGTAAAAAATTATATATATATATATATTACATATATGTTACATATATATGTGTGTTGTGTATGTGTGAATTGATTATGGTTTGCTACATTTGAATATTGATATTTAGCAATCTCTTATTCACATTAAGACAAATAATTTACATTGAGTGGTAACTTAGTTTCCTTGGAATGTAACTTTTCCATCCACATTTATCCATCATAATCTACTTGGCCCAATGATTTGTTTTCTAAAGTTTTTCTTTTTCTGCTATAACCAACCTAAAAATAGTTGAGTTTCTTTGGTTTCATGTCTATGTCTGCTTGCTGTGTGGTTCTAGCCTGAGGATCCAGCATAGTGACAAATTTAGTCTCTGAACCTATAAAACTGACTGTTATGTAGCTATTGAGAGGCAAAATCAGTAAATCTTACATCACAGTAATATCACTAAAGAAATGATATCCAGTGAAACTCCTAGCAGAGAATCAGCTTAACTTTCAACTTCAAATAACCCTGTTTATGTCCCTGCGGTAACTTGCAAGTCCTTCATCCGTGGATTTCCACACACACACTTGTGATACTCTAAACAAATGTATTACTCCCTGCCTTTGTGGCTTTCCTCTCTGCCTTTCCTCCAGCCTTTAATGCTCCTTGTATGTCGTTAAAACTCCCAATTATTCAAGAAGTCTTCCCTGATGCTTTTTTTCTCCCTCTGGGAAGAGACAGTAACATGGAAGACAGGGTTTCAAGAGAGTATTAGTAAATACAGAAAGAACCTCAGCTATTCTTTCTTTTGTATTTCTTGTAAGAGCAAAGAGACTAGAGAGACAACTTAAGAATTAAAGATATGTGGCCACAGATACTTGGCCATTTTGGGTGACAGGAAACTAACGACCCAATCTGAAGAGAGGGAAGTATCTCATGTTAGTGTAGTTGTGTTTGCCTTCAAAACGGAGGGCAAGGAACATAGAAAGAAATTTTCTCTCTCCTTCTCTTTGTCTCTTTTACTCTCTGTCTTGTATCTTTGACATCTCTTCCGTACAGGTGGGTTAAGATGCATGAAATGGATATATTTATGGTAAATATTTTAAAAAGACATTTGGTTACATTCCATGAATCAAATAGTATATATTAAAATTCCTTCTGTCAAATGGCTAAAATGTATTTAACATCTGCTGATTTTACCTCTTAGTGGCCTTCCTGAAAAAGGAAAAATGTTGAAATTTAAACATGAACAGTGAGCTGAAGATTTAGGTAAACAATTACCACCCCAACACACATACAAAAAGAGAGAGAAGTCAAAGATAATGAATAAAAGAAAAGAAAAACATTAATTCACAAATTTAAAAGTAAGTCATCTTTGTGATAACTGGTTTTCTTTCATAAACGTAAGTATAAATGTGAAAATTAAAATGAACACCAGGTAAAACCAATTCAGCTAGAGGTTCCTTACAAATTATAAGCACTCCATACCAATTTGACACGTTATAGCCCCAAACGTAATCAATACATATTTAAACATTTAATAAGAAATGAATTTATGTCAGATAGCCAAATTTATTTGTGTTTACATTTTCAATCTTTCCAAATTTCCCTGATTTAAATTGCCAAAAGGCCAAAAAAAATCTCAAATTTATTCAAGCTGTTAAAGTAGTACTGCATATACATTAAGTTGCTGCTGAAATGTTACTGAGCAGTAAAATACCATGATAAAGTGGCATCTTGCTGTGTCTCTATTACATCTTCAGCACTAAAATTAATTTATGATCCGTCATCAATTCATTTACATGTCGTTTTATGCTAAATCCTTCCTTGCTGATAAATGCTTACCCTTAGATCCATTAAGCTAAAGTCTGTGCTTTATAATATGACCCTGCTAATTGTTGCATTACCATTTATATGAAATACAAAAACTAGCCATTAACCATTTTTCAACCAATATTTAATCTATGAACTCTTCCTATTAAATATTATTTGTCTACCTGTTAGTAAAATTTGCAGCTACCAATGTCTTTAGACAAATTATTCCAAATATTGACCTTTGTCTAGATGTAGAAAAACATGTCAAATCTACAGAAGTTCGTCTTTCACTCAAACATACTGAATATGCAATGATTCCACCTGCATTCCTCAGAGAGAAAGAAATGTGTAATCCTCTGTAATCCCAACACTTTGGGAAGGTGAAGAGGGCTTGAGATGAGCCTGGCCAACATGGTAAAACCCCATCTCTACTAAAAATGCAAAATAATTGGCCCAGTGTGGTGGCTTGGGCCTGTAGCTACTCAGAAGGCTGAGGCAGAAGAATTGCTTAAACCTGGGAGGTGGAGATTGCAGTGAGCCAAGATTGTGCTATTGTACTCCAGCCTGGGTGACAGAGCAAGACTGTCTCAAAAAAAACCAAAAAGACAAAAACAAAAGAAGGAAGGAAGGAAGGAAGCAAGGAGAGAAGGAAGGAAGGAAAGAAGGAAGGAACGATAAGTTTTGTAGAAAAACAAAGTTTTGGCGGAGAGATCCAAGATGGCCGATTAACAACAGCTCAGGATTGTAGCTCCCAGTGAAATCGCAGAGAGCGAGTGGACGCCGCAATTGCAGATGAATTTCTGTTGCCCACAAACTAGGAGATTCCCGGCAGAGGAGCCACATGGGTCGCCAGCGCGACTCTTTTGGCCGGCTCGGTGCTCCTCAGTGCAGAGTATGCTCGGCTGGTCCCATCCCCACAAGGAGAACAGCAACTGGAAGCACTGAGGACTGAGAGTTTCACAGTAAGCACAGCTGAACCGGGAAGGCCTAGCTCTGTGGGGAAGGGGCTTCCGCCAAAGGAAAACTAAGAAACAGAAAAAACTTCATCACCAACAAGACGTCCACTCAGACCCAATCTGAAAGTCGGCAATTACAAAGACGACAAGTGGATAAATCCACAAAAATGGGAAGAAACCAGTGCAAAAAGGCTGAGAACACCCGAAATCAGAATGCCTCTCCTCCTACAGGGGATCACAGCTCCTCATCAGCAAGAGAACAAGGCATGACGGAGAATGAGTGTGACGAAATGACAGAATCAGGCTTCAGAAGGTGGATAATAAGAAACTTCTGTGAGCTAAAAGAACATGTACTAACCCAATGCAAAGAAACTAAGAA
>CAUYLG010004438.1:0-53892 GCA_963573385.1 Cacajao melanocephalus | reverse complement strand
TTTTTTTTTTTGAGACAGAGCCCTGCTGTCACCAGGCTGGAGTGCAGTGGCGCAATCTCGGCTCACTGCAACCTCCGCCTCCTGGGTTCAAGCGATTCTTCCACCTCAGCCTCCCGAGTAGCTGGGACCACAAGCTCGTGCCACCACGCCTATCTAAATTATTTGTATTTTTAGTAGAGACGGGGTTTCACCGTGTTGGCCAGGATGGTCTCAATCTCTTGACCTCGTGATCCCCCCGCCTCGGCCTCCCAAAGTGCTGGGATTACAGGCGTGAGCCACCGCGCCCGGCCTATACATGTTTTTTTTTAAACATTGTTTTATTCTTTATTATAGTGTTTTCCACTTTAAAATATAATAAAATTTACTTAAAATATATTAAAATTTACGATTTTTATACATGTTAAGGTATTTAATCGAGACCTTTGGAGTTTGGGCAGCGAGTAGTTTACTCTGAGACAAAATATTTCAAAAAATGGCTGGATACACATGATGTTTCCTAGAACTAAATATTGCAAATAGATGTTTGCATCTTGTTCCTTGCAGAAGACCGACCATAAGGTGAATGGAACATAAACTTGCTTTTGCCGCTTCAACAGCACCATCAGTTCTTGCTAACATGCTTTCGACTTCTGAAGGGTTTGAAGAAGCACATGTGGAGTGTGTTGAGTCTTGCAACAGTGCAGTCCCTGCTGCCTTCCAGCTCTAATCATCAAGATACAAGTCTCCAGAGAGCAAGGGCTCCAAACAGTTATTAGAGATGATGACATTCCCGGAGTGCTGGGGCTGCACGCTCTGCCCTCCAGAATAAACGGTGCTTTTAGGGCTTCACACTATGCATTCCTCCTTACATTAACACAGGAGCTGACAGATTGGTTGAGAAGCTGCAACTAGTATTTTCGAGGGCATAAGAGATGATTGTGTTAGTTCTAATTCCAGAGCCGATCTTTTTAGCAGATTATGATGGATGACTCGCCGTGGTGGTCAGCGCCTCCTGTATATTTAAGGTGGCATGCTTTCGTTTGACACGTACTTTACAGAGACATATGTGTATCCTATTTTAATTAATGGAAGAAATGATTCATTCACAAGTGAAAGATTTAATTAAATAAAGGGTCAGCATTGGTCAGCCATGAATTGCAAAATACCTCAGGTGTTTATTAGACTCTCTGCCATCTCTGCATGCTATTGGGGGTGGTACATGGCAGTAAAAGCAGGCCTTGCAAAGAAATGAAATAAAGTTTAATTCATTCATTCATTCAATCAACAAGTAGTAATTGAGCCCCTACTGTATTTGAGGCACTGTGTTAGGCTCTGGGGATATCATGGTGAAGAAAGACCTAGTTTTTACCTTTATGGTGACTACAGTACAGTGGGGGAGGAGGGAAAAAAATGAGGAAAGAATAAATAGGACATAGTTTTTACAGATTATAACATGTCTTATGAAGGAAAAATAACAGTTTTGGGGTGGCTTTCCTTGCAGTGTTTTGTAATCTTTTTTTGTTTTGGTTTGGTTTTTTGTTTTATTTATTTATTTATTTTATTGCATTTTAGGTTTTGGGGTACATGTGAAGAACATGCAAGATTGTTGCATAGGTACATACATGGCAATGTGGTTTACTGCCTTCCTCCCCATCACCTATATCTGGCATTTCTCCCCATGTTATCCCTCCCCAACTCCCCACCCCGCACTGTCCCTCCCCTATTTCCCCCCTACAGACCCCAGTGTGTGATGCTCCCCTCCCTGTGTCCATGTGTTCTCATTGTTCAACACCCACCTACATCATGGAATACTATGCAGCCATAAAAAACAATGAGCCCGTGTCCTTTGTAGGGACATGGATGAATCTGTAATCGTTTTTTAAAGAACTTAATACCCAGCTTTATGATGCCATACTTGTCTAATTTTGGAAGATATATCTGAAATCAATCTGATCCACCTGCAGTAGATAAAATATTTTATTCCTATAAGCAGCAGCTATACATATTGAGTTGCTCAAACTTAGGATCATTGTTATTTTCAGGAAACATTGGAGAACACAATTGCTTATCTTGTTAGCTCCTTCCTCTAAGTTGGTCAACCTTGCACTTCGGAATCAGACAAACCTGGATTCGAATCCTGACTTCTTGGCTTGTTCACCTTCTAACCTATAGTATTACTTTGCTTTTCTGACTTCAGAGAATAATAATAATAGTACAGAAGACACTGAGTCAATATGAGATAATACATACAGAGTACCAAATACACAGAAAGGACTTCATTGATATTTGTAGTTCAGGTTCTTGTTACATTAGTATTAGTAGCAGTAGTAGTATTAGTAGCAGTAGTAGTATTAGTAGCAGTAGTAGTATTAGTCGTAGCAGTAGTAGTAGTAGTAGTAGTAGTAGTAGTAGTAGTATTTTTCCTTCTCATCTGGAACTTTCCTCATTCTACTTTTTTCTAGTTGTTCATGTTACAGAGGTCACAACTCTCTTAGCACTGAACCCAGGTGATATACGGTTACTAATAAATAATTGTTGAAGAAATGAATAAAATTCTTTCTACCTCTTTTTGGAACTGAGTAGAAAACAAGTTAACAATAGACAAAGTCTCCAGAAAGCTTCCCATGACACTTGGAATAAAATGTAAACTTCTTATCACGCTAAACGGGAGCCTACAGGCTTTGGTCTCTGCTTACCTTTCTAATCTCAGCCACCACCACTTCACTTCCCACACTGCTCTGAGCCATTGGCTTTGCCTTTCTACTGAATGCCTTTCCTCTAGAACTATGTATGGCTGACTTTTTCCAGTCTTTCTGCTCAGATATCTTCTCCTCCAAGAAGTCTTCTCGAATCACTTTACCTACTCATTTTCTATATCCTTATCTTAATATAGTGCTTTATTTTTTCTTAAAGTGTTTTTGTTGTTGGAAATTAAATTATAGATTTTTTAATTTACAAGTTGATTGTATATCTCCTCCATTTAGAACATGCAAACTGCTGAGGGCATGAGACGTGTCTGTCTTTGTTCATCCCTGAGTCACCATGCCATTGAATGAATCAGACAAATGAAAAGTCTATTTTTATTTTCCTAAGAATATATAGGTGTAAGAACCATTCACATAGTTTCCATGTACGGTAGCCTCTAAAATGTAAGAACGTTCCCTAAAATCTCTTGCTTGTGGCACTGAATTTAATTTCAGAATGACAGGAAAAGGGAAAATAAATGATTCTGGTCACATGAAAAGTGAAGATACAACCAAAAAGAGGTCTCCTACCCCCAAATTTTAATAGATTCCCTAAACAGTTTTTGCTTTCTCACCATGAGTCTAACCTTTTCGTAACACTTCCTTTGCGATTAAAAAGTAGTTGGTTACTCCCGTTCTCCAAGCCAGGAAACATGGATTTTCTTTAGTTTTCACATGATCTGGCCCAAAGCATCGAGCAGGAAACTTGGATGTTTCACTTGGCATCTTTCACTGACTGAGAACCAAAGAACTACAAATAAGAGCGATGTCTCCATTTGCCTAGGATGTCTTTGTGGTAGAGGAAAGGCGAGAATCATGTATACCAAGATATTGTCCAGGAAATAACAACTGTGATGAACTCCCACTGGATTGGAAGAAAGGAGGGGAACTGGTAGATTTTCTTCAACTTCTAAAAATGTGAGCCATCAGAGCCTGGGTGTGCCATGTGCAAGTTGTTGCATGGTGTGGGGCCTTGCAGTGGTTGTTTGGAGCATTTTGTCCCGGAAGTCTCTCCAAAGAGCCTTGCCGGCTGTTCCTGGCAACGTCGGGCCTGGCTTACTCAGATTAGTGTTTTAGGAGAGGTGCTTTGGGGTAACAGAACTGGCTTCATTTCCACCATGACCACATCGGCCCTGGTTTCCGCTGTGCAAAAACAAAATTCTAAAAAATGTTACCATACCAAATTGTATGCTGCTTTTGTTTTATAAACAATGTTTTTAGTCTGTGGAAACTGTAATAAAGACTAATAACATATCCAGTTGTTTTCCAGAGTGCCAACTCAACTTGGGAGACTTTTTCTCTCAGCATGAGGTCTTGTCTTTCTTTCCTAGCAGATATTCCTGAAATCCGTCTTCATGCGGTCACATGTGTAGCAGTGGGGTCAAGTACTTGGCCCCCCACCTTGGAACCATGAGCTTCTTTCTGCTTTTGAAAGGGGAGGTTTTAGAACCACCAATAGAGCACCAGTGGGGACCAGCTAGAGTCAAGAAAGTGTTCTTGGAGTGGATCTCAGTTCTGCCAGGCAAGGAAGAGGCTCCCTTGTAAAGGATGTGACGCATTTGGGGCTCACATTTCCCACAGGCAATGAGAATATTTCACGAAGGCTTTGATATTCCCAGATGCCTAGGCAATTCCCTGAAGCTCATTGCTTCCAAATGCCTCGCTGCTCTGAGTACGATTTCATACGAAGCAAGCAAGATGAAAGCTTACAACAAGATGTCACTAATTTTCAAACACAAAGCAGGCGAGGGTGATAATATTAATGGAACAAATGTGCTCTAGGAGAAAATCTAGTAGATTCTTATCATTTACACACATGACAAATCACAAAACTGAGGTGTGCGCCAGAAGTCTTTCCCTTGTAACCAGGGAAATTGGGCTAGCTGCTATAATCCCCTGAGGACAGATCCCATTTACAACTGATTCCAGTGGATAATTTACAGCTGAGGGATTCTGTGCAGTGTTTTCACTTCCAGATTGCAGGAAGCCATGGTTAGGAATCAGACTGCCATCTTCAAATCTGACTCTGCCACCCATGACTGTGCCTTAAATTTCACATCTATAAAAAGAGAAAAATAATATACTTACCTAAAAGTGTTGTTATAAAAATTAAAGAAACTAACCTACAAATGTGCTTGGCATAGAGTCTGGTGTATAGTGAGTGCTCAATAAATATTACTTATAAAATAAAATTATTATTGCCATTATAATTTATGGCATTATTATTACAGCCTAATATTTGTTGCTAATGATTCCTATCTATTTATTCCTGTTCTTTTCTTCAATTTTGCACTGTCTTTTGAATTGAAATTGTCTTGTAGCCTGTATATTAAAAGGTAAAATACAAAATCAGTGCTCTTGAAGACAAATTTATTGAAAAATACTACAGATGTTGTTACAGATTTCTGTAAGCATGTTCTTAACATTCTTTTCTACTACCACACTATAAGACCCCTTTTAATATCTTCTTTCTTTCTTCAGTGCCTGACTCATGAGACTGACCAAAAAAAATTTGCTGAGTAAATAAATTGTTCTTTATTTATACAGAAAAAATTCATTCATACTTTCAACCTAAGAAAGCTGATTGAAAACAACAATAATAACTGCTGCCTGAGTAACCTCTACTATTCTTCCATCTAACACTTTTTCAGCAAAGAGATTTCCCTGGTGAGTATAAAAGTCTTAAGATCAAGGTCATTGTGAGCAAGTGAACTCTCCATCTTGCATTTCACTCTCCCTGGAAGTCTGTGTTAAAGAGATCTCACTCTTTTTTTTTTTTTTTTTTTTTTGAAATGTAGTCTCACTCTGTCTCCAGGCTGGAGTGCACTGGTGCAATCTCGGCTTACTGCAATCTACGCATCCCAGGTTCAAGCGATTCCCCTGCCTCAGCCTTGGGAATACAGGCCTGCACCACCAAGCCTGGCTAATTTTTTTTTTTTTTTGTATTTTCTAGAGATGAGGTTTCACCACGTTGGCCAGGTTGGTCTCGATCTCCTGACCTGGTGATCTGCCTGCCTCGGGCTCCCAAAGTGCTGGGTTTACAGGCATGAGCCACCATGACCGGCAGAGATCTTATTCTTAATAACAAAATCTACAAGACTGGCTAGAACATCTCCTTAGATACATCATTTGAAACAGTGACTCATTATTTTAATAGCATCTTTCTTAAATTAGGGTCAGAATTCTTTTCCCAGCATCATCCTCTCCATCTATTTTAGGACAGAGCCATCACTGTCTCATGTCCCCACTAATTGGATAAGTGAGTCTTTCTGACCTTGCAACAACTAAGTAGAAAGCATACTCAGTGACTATAAAATTGACAGGCTTCTCTTTTTCTAAGTGGCATGTATAATCTAGGACTTTTTGAATAGCACTTTGAGTTCCTACACTACTCTATAAAGGAGTTTATATGTGAGTTGGCAAAAGATGGGGAGTTGACAAGGCAGGGATCTACCAAATTCATTTCAAGCCATGTGAAAGGGGTTTCCATTGCACCACATGGAGAGAGCATCATGTTGGCAGAAACCACCATGGCTTATATTCTGACTCCAACCTGGGAAATCTAGAAGCTGGGCCATGGGTTAACCGGCCCGTTTGATGGTAGAGTCAGGAGAGGGCAGCTAGGACTCCAGAGAACTTTCCCTGCCTCTTCTTTCATGTGAGGATATAATGAGAAATCAGCTCCCTAGCAGGTCATAATGAGGCTCTCATCTACCGCAGTGAGAGGACAGAGAAAGTTAAGGTCAAAGTGGCCAAGTGCCAGAAAAGGTTAAATGACCAACCAAAGCATATCTGTTATGCAGGGCCAGGGCCCTGGCTGGGAAAAAAATGGAACTGAACACTTGGGATCATCTGGTTGAATGCTCCTTCAAATTTTGAACTCCTAGACTTCTCTGAATTCTCTCAGCCTGAGAAATGGCCCACTCCTTCCTATTAAGAGCAAGAACTTCTCCTTGCCTGAAGACAATGAAGAGGCCTCTGCTCTGAAAGACAACATATGCTCCCTCAGGACCTTTTTCCAATTTCCCCCTTACCTGTAGACCTATAACTAGGATCAGGTCACAATATAATCCCACCAGCGACAGATCATCTATGGCTTGATCAGGGAGGAAAGGGACTATTCCCCAAAGGTGCTGCAAAACATAATCAATATGCACCAGCAGAAGCTAGGCAGTCCGTACCGGGCTGAATTCTGAGGGTACTTGATCAAGGAGGCTGGAACGTAAGATTGAGTGGGGTGAGCTTATTGATTTGGGAGCACTCTGACAAAATACAAGATTTAACTTTCTGGCAGGGACCCCAGGAGATGATGTAAACGTGCTTCTAGGATAGCTCCTAAAAGTAAGGAACAAGCAATGGACCGCATTAAACGAAATCAAAATGCCATAACTTCTGTGCCAGATGGTTGCAGAAGTGATTAAAAGGCTCAGAGAAGTAGGCATGCTGGAGTGGACATAAGACCAGAAGATTCACCAAATGATTGTTTCATGAGAAGGCCAAGACCATTTACCAAGACCAGAAGGAATATGCTGGTGAGAATGGCAGAAAGCTGCCAAAGTAACCTCTGTGAAACACAAGTTTGAACCCTGCTTAAAACTCTTTAATGACTTTCCATTCTTCTGGGCATCATCAAAATGTTCCGGAGTCCTCCTCAGAAGCAGGAGGTACTAGTAGGAGAGGTTATTTCAGAAATAGACTTACAAAGCAATGGGTACCATGTGGCCCCCAAAGCAGTGAAGGTCTGGTGATGGTGCTGGACCACCGGAAACTAGGAGACACAATTATCACAATGAAAGCATGGCCTCAGTGGCAGCCAAGAGGGCCTGACCTGTGGAGATGTACTGAAATACCTAACAGAACATGGTGCCCATCAAGGCAAAAGAGATGGGCAGCGAACAACGTTCATCACCAGCATTTACCTCCAAGTAAATCAAGGACAGATGACAGGAGGCTGAGGGCGGATACTTCTAAAGAATGTCTCAATATTTCTTCCAATTCCTGGACTTGAATCTGTTTTCAGACTCAGATTCACTAGCTGAACTGGAGGCCAGTTCTCCAGGAGGAAGGACTCTGTAACACCACAACAAATGTATATGGTCATCTTTTCCCCAGTCCTTCCCTGAGGCACCGACGGCCATGTACTTATGTAACTACACACTGAAGAAAAAGAAATACTCAAATACCGCAAGGGCTGTTGGACAGAGTTGACATGAATACTCAGCAATCAGAACCATCACCATGCCCTATATGCCAGGGGGCAGGACTACAGGGCTAGGCAAAGGGTCAAATCCTAGTCAAGTTCCAGTTTACAGTGTGTTCACTGGATCCATGAACTCACACAATTGTCCTGTCCCTTGTCCCTGAATGTATAAGTGGATTTGATATACTTGGAGGTTGGTGCAACTTCCATAGTGGGTTCTTGACCCATAAGAATTCTACCATAGTGGGTAAGGCCAAGCAGAGGTCTCTGAAAATGCACTACCCTCTCCTCAATCAAAAGAGAAAATCAGAAACAATATTGCACTCAGAGAGATGGCAAAAATTAGTTGAACAATCTATTGTCATCATTCAGTATCCATTTGATGTATTCAGGGGCTAGAGTGACAAATTAAATGGCGATATCATGAGACCTCCATAAGGGGGCTACCAAGCTGACTGAGACACAATCACAAGAGAGGTGGGAAGAGAACCAGGAGAGAGAGAAGCCACAAAAAGCAAGGGATTAAAGCACTAACACTAGCAGAGAAACAGAGTAAGGTCTGAAGGTGTCCATTGAATTTGGTGAACAGTGTATCACTCATGGTCTTAGAAATGGCAATTCTAGTCAAGTCATTCACTCATTCATTTTAACAAATATGTATTGCCTATGTCACGGAGGAGGAGAGAAAAGGAGAGGAGAGGGAAGAGAAGAGCTCCAGGCAGTTGGGATAGGATGTCCAGAGCTCAGCAGCTGATGCACAGAAGAGGGTGTTTTTCTCTTCCAGTTACATTAATTGATGAGAAAGGGAAAAGTCTATGAAAGTTATGTATGATTTCCCCAAATCCTTAATGAAATAGGAGCAGAACCATCTCCATGAAAGGAGGAAGTCTCATGGTATCTGGGCAGCCAGGTATGGGTTGGTTGTGTTCAAACAAAATGACCACAGACTCTTCCTCAGCCTAATGGGTATGGCTATTGTATCAGATAGGGTTCATTCACAAAAACAGAAACCAAGAAAACCAAGCTAGGTGTTACAAATAGAGGGCAATTAATACAGAGAACTTGTTGCAAAGATGATAGAAGCTTAAGAAGGCAAAAAGGCAAGCAGGGACAGCCCAAATATTCGTAACTACAGGAAACAGCTATTAGTCAAACATTAGGGAAACAAAGGGGAAAAAGTCTAAACCCTAAGTAAGAGGAGGGCCCCCACCTACAGGCTGGTGCTCAGACCTCAGGAAAGGGTGTGGCTGGCTGGTGCAGGTTCTGCAAAGATGGAACGGTGCAACTGATTTGGGGAGTGCCAACTGAAGCTGAGGCTGAAGCCATAGCTGCAATTTGCTGCTGTTTTTGCCATAGCAACACCAATGCTAGAAAAAGTCCCTCCTCTTTTCACTGTCTAATTTCCCTCTTTCTATTAGCCACTCTCCCATTGGTTAATAGAGAGCCAACGAACAAGAGTTTCTGGGAAACGTATTTTGCAGACCCTGACCCCACCATCACAGAGCAGTGCCGAGACCAGCTCAGTCATGGAGACCCCAACCCAACCCAGGTGGCATTGAAGGAATTAACAAACAGACACAAAGATAGAATGCAAAGCGGGAAACAGAATGGGACATCAGGGGACTAACGGCATTTCCTAGCTGAAAGCCCAGAGCAGACTCTGATCCCCACTTTTGCATTCTATCTTTGTGTCTATTTCTTTTAATTCCTTCAGTGCTGCCTGGGTTGGGGTCTCCACCACTTAGCTGGTCTTGGCAGAGAAGAGCATAGAACAGTGGTTTGAGAGCTGAAAGATAAGAGGTGAATGCTATGGTCTGAACGCCTGTGTCTCTCCAAAACCTGTATTTTGAAATTCTAACCCCCAAGGTGATGGCAATAGAAGGTAGGGCCTTTGGGAGGTAATTAGATCATGGGGTCTAATTTGGTGTCTGGTGAGGGCCTGTTTTCTGGTTCATAGGTGGCACAGAGCGCTCATGAATATGATTAGGGCCCTTATAAAAGAAACTCTGGAGAGATCCCTCACCCCTTCTGCCATGTGAGGACACAGTGAGAAAATGCCATCTATGAACCAGAAAACAGGCCCCCACCAGACACCAAATCTGCCGGCCCCTTGATCTTGAATTTCCCAGCCACCAAAACTGTGAGAAATAAATTTCTCTTGTTTATGAAAGTCACCTCATTTATGGCATTTTTTTAGAGCAGCCCAAAAGGACTAAAGCCATAAATAAACACCACAACTATACCAGAGTATAGAGATGACTAGAGGGGCATAAACAAAGAGGCTGGTGCTCTGTGACCCCAGGGCCAATAAGCATGGGTGCTTTTGCCCCCCAGAAAGCCCAGCAGGTGTGAACTATGACCAGGCATTTCATTTCCTCTTTGATGGATGGTATTGCCATCTGCAGAGAAGCCACAGAGCCTGACAGCAGGGAGAACACAGCATTGGCAATGGTCCTGAGCACATCTGGCCAGTGCTCTCTGTGATTCCAGAACCTGGGGTTCAGGCAGGCTCTCCATAGTCTCTTCCTTGTTATTATGATTTTCCTAGGTAGAAAAGCATTCGAAGGGCTTTCTAGGGCAGCCAGACCATATGAACTAAATTTAGAGGAGAATACATTGCAAGCTATGTTTGGAAGACAGTTGAAATATCTCCTTTTTTCCCTCCTTTACAACATGAGAAGGAAATTTTAAACATAAGTGAATGTTGAAAAATCAATCGCTTTCTTACGTAGCAAAGGTAGCTAATTAGAAAATACAATAGAAAAGTATCCCATTCTCAATATCAATAGAAATTATAAATATCTAGGAATAAACTTAACAAGAAACATGTAAAATCTACTTAGAGTTGAAAAAAGCTTTGAAAATATAAAGGACCAAAAACAGCACTGGAATAACAGGAGAGATATAGTCTATTGGAAGATCAAATATCATGAAATATAAATAATTCCCCAACTGATTTAGATGTTTAATAATGTTACAAAGCAAAACCCCACAGCAGTTTTTAATATATGTCCAAATATCCAAAAAAATAATCATTTTATACAATTTTGTAAGAGTATAAATGATAAACTTATTCTTAAAAACAGGTTGGTTATATGAATCAAGGGCTGTTTTAAATCAAGCCTGGATGGCTCAAGGTCAGGAGTCTGAGACCAGCCTGGGAACAGAGCAAGATCCTATCTTTACAAAAAATTGAAATTAAAATTTAAAAAAGAGAATCTTAAGTAAGATATTTATACAGACAATTAAAAGGCATATTATCTTGAGTACTCAATGATATGGGGCAGGGACAATGGCTCACACCTATAATCCCAGCACTTTGGGAGGCTGAGATGGGCAGATTGCTTGAGCCCAGGAGTTCAAGACTAGCCTGAGCAGCATGGCAAAATTCCGTCTCTACAAAATATACAAACATTAGCTGAGCATGGTGGCATGTGCCTGTGATCCCAGCTACTCAGGACGCTGAAGTGGGAGAATCACTTGAGCCTAGGAGGCAGAGGTTGCAGTGAGCTGAGATCACGCCACTGCACTCCAGCCTGGGTGACAGAGTGAGACTCTGTCTCAAAAGAAAAAAAGAAAAAGGATGTAGGGAAAAGTTCAGGATAAATGTTTAACAGAACTCAGAACATAAACACCTAAATGTTATCAATGGTTAACCCAAGTTAATAAAATTCTCAGTAATTTTTATTTTATTCTTTATATTTTTGGGTGTATTTTAATTTTTACCATGAAAACCTTATTTAACCAGAAAGGGAAAAAAACAAACAAACCCTATCCTTTCAAAAAGAGGAAAGAAGGGCACTTGATTTTCTCTAATTTTTCTCTTAAAAATTCAACAACTCTGAGTGCTCATATGTGCCAGGCACTGTATGGCAGTCTGCCATTTTGAAGATCAGATCACTATCGGCAGAGTTGAGTGTCTACATTATGACGTAGGAAAAAACGGGGCTAGAAAGATAGATTCAACCAGGTTGTTCATGGCATTTTAGGTCAGAAAAGGGAGACTGGACTCTAAACGCAAGCTTTGACCTGTAAAGGTGATTATAAAAAACTAGGGTGGCTGGGCATGGTGACTTATACCTGTAATCCCAGCACTTTGGGAGTCCAAGGTAGGTAGATCACGAGGTCAGGAGTTCGAGATCAGCCTGACCAACATAGTGAAATCCTGTCTTTGCTAAAAATACAAAAATTAGCAGGGTGTGGTGGTGCATGCCTGTAATCCCAGCAACTCAAGAGGCTGAGGCAGGAGATTGCTTGAATGCAGGAGGTGGAGGTTGCAGTGAGCCGAGATCATGCCATTGCACTCCAGCCTGAGTGACAGAGCAAGACTCAGTCTCAAAAAAAAAAGGAAAAAAGAAGAGAAAAGAAAAAGAAAGGAAGAAAGAAAGAAAAACTAGGAATGTGGCAACTGCCTATTGAAAAAAATAAAGATAGACTTTGATCCCATCCTTGTTCCTACTCTTTGGAGGAAATGGTTAAGCACCACTCCATCTTTGATATTACTGGGGAGCTATCTCTAAATTATGAAGACTAAGCCAATAAAATGTAAGTATTGAAATACCCACCTTTCTGTACAAGGTCCATAGAGATAGGAGCAATCTGTACCAAAGTTGTGTCAGACATAACAAAATCACAGGCACTTCAGACAACAGGAAGGGAATTGTGGTTAAAAGAGATGGACTTTTAGCTGAGTATGGTCACTCTGACCTGTAATCCCAGCACTTTGGGAGGCTGAGGCAGGCAGATCACTTGAGCTTACAAGTTCAAGACCAGCCTCATCTCTACCAAAAAAAAAAAAAAAAAAAAAAATTAGCAGGACTTGGTGGTGAGTGCCTGAAGTCCCAGCTACTTGGGAGGCTGAGGTGGGAGGATGGCATGAGCCTGGGAGGTGGAGGTTGCAGTAAGCCGAGATCACACCACTGCACAGAGCCAGAACTTGTTTCCAAAAAAAAAAAAGTACAGGAGTGAGGCAAAAAGGGATCACGAGAAGTCCTCTTGTCCCTCTCTCTATTGCAGACAGGAACATCTTCTGCAGTATCTCTAATAAGGTCATCCAGCTTTGGGGAGCACATCAGATTTGCATCATAAACATGCTGCCCAAACCCAGATTTCATGATTTTTTGCTGAAAACTTCTGATTACGTTGGTGAATTATGGCACCATCTACTGAAAATTAATAATCATGTGAGACTCCTCTTTCTCTCACCAACAGCATCCAATCACTCACCAAATCCTGTCAATTATGTCTCCTGAGTTGCATTATTTAAATTTAGGTCTTCAGGCTGGGAGTGGTGGCTCACACCTATAATCCCAGCACTTTGAGAGGCCAAGGAAGGTGGATCACTTGAGGTCAGGACCAGCCTGGCCAACATATTGAAATCCTGTCTCTACTAAAAATACAGAAATTATTTGTATTTTTACAAATTTTTGCAAATACAAATAATTTGTATATTTAAAATAATTTGTATTTGCCTGTAGTCTCAGCTCCTCGGGATACTGAGGCAGGAGAATTGCTTGTACCCGGGAGACAGAGGTTGCAGTGAGCCAATTGCGCCACTGCACTCTAGCCTGGGTAACAGAGCGAGATTCTGTCTCTAAATAAATAAATAAAGTTAGGTCTTCATTGTTTTTCAGTCAGATTACTGTGACAGGTCCCTCCTTCCAGTCCATTTCCCTCCTAATCTATGCTGCCATCAACACACACTTGGGCCGGGCACAGTGACTCATGCCTGTAATTCCAGCACTTTGGGAGGCCGAGGTGGGTGGATTACTCGAGGTCAGGCGTTCAAGACCAGCCCGGCCAACATGGTAAAACCCCATCTCTACAAAAATACAAAAGTTAGCTGGGTATGGTGACAGGTGCCTGTAATCCCAGCTGCTCTGGAGGTTGAGGCAGGAGAATCACTTGTACCCGGGATGCTGAGGTTGCAGTGAGCCAAGATTGTGCCACTTCACCCCACTCTGGGCCACAGAGTGAGACTGTGTCTCAAAAAACAAAACAAAGCAAAACACACACACACACACATGCTTGATCAAATAATTTGCCTGCTTTAAATATTTCAGATCCCTTATGAGTCACTTAGACCCTTCATAGCCTGGTCTTGCCTGGGTGCTTCTACAGCCTCTTTCCCTGACATTTCTCGGGAACATGCTGCATTCCAGCCATTTCAAACTATTTCGAGATCCTCAAATAGCCCTGACCCTCTGACATCGCCTTGCTTTTGGTTGTGCTGTTTCTAATGCACTCCCCGATTCATTCGATAACCTCTGTTTGTTTACCTATCAAGATTCAACCAAGGGGTGCACCATCCAGGAAACCACCACTGATCCCCCAAATCTGAGTTCTAAGTCCCCACTCCATGTTCATATAGTACTCGCCCGCATTAGCATTCATTTAACTGGTGTAGCTGTTTAAATGTCCATGTCACTCACCATACTGAGAGTCCTGGGGAAGGGACGAAGTCTTTTATTGTGAGCTTCAGTTATACTGGTCTGCCCAGGACCATTCTTTTCCACTGGGAAAGTGCTACTCCTTTATCCCATGTGGTTCAGCTGAGACTATTAATCACACTTCCCTGTCTACCTATTTGCAACAGCCTTGGGCACGTGACCCAGGCCCGGCCAATCATGATGCCATATCTAAACACAGGCAAATTGAAGAGAGTCTTTTCATGACATTAATAAGTGGATTCAGAAAAAGAAGATTCTTCTTTTACTTTGGAATTGAAAAATGACAGTGGCCCTGGACCATCAGCAGCCATCTTTCTACTCTCATGAAAGAGCATGTCCATGGATTTAAGTTAACCCTAGAGAACGTACAGTGAGAATATGGAAATAGAGCCTAAATAACCTTTTTTTTTTGCATATGAGAAGCAAGCATGTTCTGCATTTCCCAGTTTATAAGCCAGTAAATTCTCCTTTGTGCTTAAGGCATTTGAGTTACATTCTGATACTTGCAACCAAGAATCCTGACAAATACATCTTTGGAATTCTTATCCTCTCTGAATTACAGTGACTGGTACATAGGACTCAATAAAAATACTTTACATGGATGAATGGACAGCTTAGCAAAATATCTGGGAATGACCTCTGCGTAAAGTGAATTTCTTCTGCCCCCAAAACTGCCTAGTGTCTGCTGTTCATCAACAATGCACCCACTTCTTGCGATTTGATATAGACAGGCCACACCACCTGTGTCTACATGTGGTTACTATACTTCTGTAGTTAGCAAGTGGCCGAAACGTCTACTAATCTGTAAACACTTGG
The DNA here is from genome assembly GCA_963573385.1 of Cacajao melanocephalus. Taxonomy (NCBI): domain Eukaryota; kingdom Metazoa; phylum Chordata; class Mammalia; order Primates; family Pitheciidae; genus Cacajao; species Cacajao melanocephalus. Next base: position 38,704 of record CAUYLG010004438.1, on the reverse strand, counting down.
AAATAATCCAATTTGTATTCTTATTTTCCTGGTTTAAAGTGCTAAATGAACCAAAAGTTAGGAAAGCTCTTATCAGAAAAGCCATCATGCCTGATCCAATTCACTGAACAAAAGATTGAGGAGCTCTCCATCTGGTATTAGTCTTTGGAAAAGTAGCCTTGACTTAAGTGTGCTTGAACCTGTGAATGTGGGTGAAAGAGTGTAAGTGATGATTTTCCTTCTTGCAGGTACCAGTTGGGTAAATTCTCAAGTGTGTAGCTACCAAGGACTCTGCCTCAAATGGAAGAAGGCAGAGCTTCCAAACCATTAGTAGGTTCATCTCTTCCCTTGTTTTTTGGAAAATAAAAGGTGGGCATTCTTTTTTTAATGAGCAAATTTTGTTCGATTTCAAAATGTTTTTCTCCATATAAGGTAAATTTATTTATTCAAAGTTATTTCTCTCTTTTTAAACATAGCAAATCAAATCTTCTTTTAACACACGTGAAAGTCATAGCATTTTATGTTCTAAAAAAAGGTTCTCTACATGAGAAACAATTCTGCTTGAATCCACTTAACTTACACAAATATTTAGCAAGGTCAGCAAGGATGCATCTGAAATTTTTTCTTTCAGTTATTTCTTAAGGTCAATAACCTAAAATTGACAAAAATGTGATGTATTTTTACAGGAAAAAATAACTGTGTAAAGAAAAATGAAAGCAAAAATTAGAACTGGCTTGTTCATGTGCTTTTGAGGGGTTAGTAAAATCTAAAAGTATACGATGGTTTCTATTTGAAAATGAAAGGTCATGAACAAGCCAAAACCAGGCATGACCCATTCCCAGCAGGAAATGAGAAGGAGGAGTCTCAAAGAAAGCAGTAGCTCATACAGTGATTTTGAAGTTTTCACAGAGTTCTAACATTTACAAAGAAAAGTCAGGGATTGCAGGGATTTGGAATAAGGTGGAGCGGGTTTGATTGCTTTCTGTAGACACTGCAAAGAATCTCAGAAAGCCTTTTTGTTCCTGGGAAGGGAGTAGATGAGAGAATGAGTAGACGGGGGAGAAGGAGGGAAAGGAAACCACTAGCAGGCAGATGCAGGGGCCAGACAAAGAACTTATAAGAACAAGCCTACTGGCTGGGCGACAGTGGTCCACACCTGTAATCGTGACTATTTCAAAGGCCAAGGCAGAAGGATCACTTGAGCCCAAGAGTTTGAGACCAGCCTGGGCAACATAATGAGACCCTGTCTCTACCAAAAAAAAAATTATTTTTTAATTAGCCAGGTGTGGTGGCACACATCTGTAGTCCCATCTACTTGGGAGGGTGAGATGAGAGGATCACTTGAGTCTGGGAGGCCAAGGCTGCAATAAGCCATCATTGTGCCACTGCACTGCAGCCTGGGCAACAGAGCAAGCCTGTTGAGCCTGTCTCAAAAAATGTACACACATACATACATAAAATAACAGCTAAAAGTCGCATATATTTATGGCATACAACATGATGTTTAGAAATGTAGATGCACTGTGGAATGGCTACATCAAGCTGATTAGCATGTCCCTTACCTCGCAGGCTTATCATTGATTTGTGATGAGAACACTTAGAATCTACTCTTGGCTGGGCGTGGTGGCTCACACCTGTAATCCCAGCACTTTGGGAGGTGAAGTGGGCAGAACACAAAGTCAAGAGATCGAGACCATCCCGGCCAACATGGTGAAACCCCGTCTCTACTAAAAATACAAAAATTAGTTAGGTATGGTGGTGTGCACCTGTAGTTCCAGCTACTGAGGAGGCTGAGGCAGGAGAAATGCTTGAACCCGGGAGGCGGAGGTTGCACTGAGCCAAGAACCCACCACTGCACTCCAGCCTGGCGACAGAGCAAGACTCTGTCTCAAAAAAAAAAAAAAAAAGAATCTACTTTAAAGTTTTATTTTAAGCTATGTTGCTACATCTCCCATTGTCTTAAGGAACTTTAATTTACCATACAAATGGAGGTCTTTTGTGATTAAAACACACAAAATAGAAAAAAAAAAAAAAGAAAAGAAAAAAACCACCAGAGAAGCTAGTGTGGAATGTGGAATGATAACCTTTCAAAACATAGTGGAAAGAGGGAAAAGTTTATAAGGGCAATTGTGAAGTGTAATAAATAACTATAGTCAGGCTTGAGCAGAGGAAATCTAGACTGAAAAAATCTATATATGCTACATAGGAATAAAAATGTATTAGAATCATACGATTATTTCACTATGCATGTAGGCACATCATTTGTAAATACAGCTAGAAACTGTAATTATAGAAATCATTTCACATGGTCTTTAATATTTAATTAGTCTCCCCACTGGAAATCAACCACGTAGAAAAGAAATGCTTTCTCAATAGGTTAATATTAATTACTTAACAACCCTGACATCGATATTTATGGAATACTTATGAAACAAGCTTTCATGAAGTGGAAACACGTTCATCCGTCTACTGGGAGGCTTACAGCATTTTTCAAAGTGTCAAATTCACTTTGCGCTCTGCCTCTTTATGTTGTGAAAATTTGAAATTACTGTTGATTTGAAGGCTCTTCAAAAGGCTCTTTTTTTATCCCAGCTGAGAATAAAAAAAAAATCAGAACAGATTAATCTCGTATTCTTAAAGTATGTCACTTCCTAATCTTGCAAAAGGGAAATGCTAACCGTATGAGAAAAAGAAGTCTTACGAAGTAAAAGAAACTAGAGAGGTAACACCAATGTATGCTGTCAATGACACAAAAATATAAAATTAGAAACCAGCCTTAGGAGGAAGTAGAGAAAGACAGTGAGTATCTGGTGTGGTTTGAAGAATGTTAGGGAAGATGACTCGCCACTAGAACAACTTTGCTCAGAACCACAACACAGCGGTGCCTGGTGATCATTTATGCATTCATCCATTCTTTCAGTGATGTATATTGAACGCCCACTCTGCCCTATCTTGACCTGGGTGCTGGGTGCAATGACAAACAGAGCCCAGTCCCTATCATTGGGAGCTCATTGTCCAGGTGGGGAGGCATACAAGTAAACACAGTTACAGTACACTGTGCTAAACATATCACAGAGATACTGGTGGGAAAGGGAATTTAAGCGAGGCGCGGTGTCTCATGCCTGTAATCCCAGCACTTTGGGAGGCCGAAGGGGGTGGATCACTTGAGGTCAGGAGTTTGAGACCAGCCTGGCCAACATAGTGAAACCCCATCTGTATTAAAAGTACAAAAATTAGCCAGGCGTGGTGGCACATGCCTGTAATCCCAGCTACTCAGGAGGCTGAGGCTGGAGAGTCACTTGGAACCCGGGAGGCAGAGGTTGTAGTGAGCCAAGATAGCACCACTGCACTCCAGCCTGGGCAACAGAGTGAGACTCTGTCTCAAAAAAAAAAAAAAAAAGAAGGAATTGTAGGTTAGGAGTGATGACAACTTTGTATATAAACGTATGTTAAATACCAAATACACAATTCAAAACACTTTTTTCTCTTTAATATTTGCAGATTCTCTATCAACTAATCCTGTTATGAGAGCTTATGTATAATGGGGCAAGGTACACTAAACTCCAAACTGATTCCAGTTCTGACTCTGCCCCTTACCAGCCCCAAAACCCCCAGCAAGCCCTGTGAGGCCTCAGAACCTTAATGGCCTCTTCTACAAAATTAGTGCATTTGTCCTGATGATCTATAAGCTACTTGTCCAGCTTGACAGTCTAAGAAGCTTCATTTAAAATGTAAATGTTATCCTCAAAGGGTGATACATGAAGCCAATGGGACTTTATCGTGCATTAGTTAATTAAATTAGATAGCCAGTCACCTTGCAGAGCCCTGAGAAAAAGGGACACAGGTAAGATTCATCTCAAAAGATGGGGGAAGAGCTCTAGATTTGGGGTGGGTAAGAGAATTGGAGATCTTGGCAAATAGAGGCAGTGAAAGGCATTGAGCCCCTGGAGGATGTAACAGGGAGGAAGGAGACCCACAGACAAATTGTTAACACATTATAGGAAAGCATTTTTCAACCTTGCTTTCAAAATAAAGCATCAGAACATGTAATATGATCAAATACTGCAACAGCTTCAAACTATCTATATAGTAAGGGCTTGGGCCAGCTGTCTGGTTGAAAAGGGCACTCAGGGACCTTTCTTGAGGGTATGTTTGCATTGCATCTGCACAACCCACTTTTACTTGAACTGTAAGTTTATCTAAGATGGTGGATATGTAGGGGGAGTGAGGATGAGATTATACGGGACAGTTTAGGGCCCAGCCAAGTGACTCCCTTGACACCGAGACTGACCAAAGAAAAAGAAAGGAATTGAAAACTATCTTCCTTTTCCTTAGGAAGCACCTTCCACATTTCTACTCAGCTCAAGCAGTTAGCTCAGACTTCACCCCTCTACTTACCACATAGCTTCCCACACTGACCACATCGACAAAAGAAAGAGAACTGATCTACTGTGCTTTCCAGGTTCCCTGACACACAAAAGCCCCTGCTTAGGTGCTATGAGCTTAGCAGTCCCAGCAAAAGACAGATGTAAAGGCAGGTTGAAGCCGAGTGGGTGGCTCATGCCTGTAAACTCAGCACTTTGGGAGGCTGAGGCAGGTGGATAACTTGAGGCCAGGAGTTCAAGACCAACCTGGCCAACATGGTGAAACCCCATCTCTACTAAAAATACAAAGAATTAGCCAGGTGTGGTGGTGGTGGTGCACACCTATAATCCCAGCTACTTGGGTGGCTGAGGCACAAGAATCACTTGAACCTGGGAGACGGAGGTAGCAGTGAGCTGAGATCGCACCACTGCACTCCAGCCTGGGCGATAAAGGCAGGTTGCCTTCTGACCTAGTTACCTGCTTTTGGTCTTTTTGCATAGCTTAGCCCAAAAGTTTTGTTCTTATCATATTCACTTCTAAGAGTAGACATTTTTACAATGTTTTACCTTATTGTATTATTTTCCCCAACCAAAGATAACTGACTTTTCAGGGTCATACAAAGAGCCATGTCAACGATGGCTAGAGTTAAGTAAAGGAGATATGATGGCCAGCGGAAATGGACGATCCTGTGTACAAATGAGGTTTCAGCAGAGCCATGTTGAGTCCTGATAACCCATTGATCCAATGTTGGTCAGTTTCACCTATCTACAAGAGTGTAGAACTCTGATCTCCAAGAAGTTGTGGAATGGCGTTCATATTTCACACAAGACATGTTAGATTATATTTGTCCTAAGTAAACATCTGACAGCAACCTGTTTAAAGTAATTTGAAAGATGAGATGCCCCCAAATAAGTTCTTCATTTGAAAAAAAATGGAAACTATATCCACATCCAGTTGTCTCTTTTACACAAACCGCTCTCGTATGACTGAAGCAGACATGTGTTCACCTATGATTATGTACCTTGATTTCTCAAATCCAGTAGGGTCCTTGCATGGGTCACATCTTTGCATGTTCAAGGTCCCGGAAGATGCCTGGCTTTCCTCAGAGTAAGGCTGCTCCTTTTGCTTTTCAGTTTGGGATCAACCCTGATACCTGTAACCCTGATTCCTGCCTCCCTACCTTCTCCAGAGCTTGTTTCATCAACTGCCCCTACTGTCCTATCATACATCCTCAACGACCCTCTCCTTTATCTTCCCCTTCAGCCCATAACAATGCTTAAATCTCTACATCCAAATAGACACTGTCCCTTTCCTCTGTATTCTCCCACTAGTTACCATCTCATCTCTCTTCTTCGTATATAAACTTCTTTATGTTTGTTTTCTTTTACGGTTTTTATAGCCTCATATTCATTAACCTTTCACAGGCTATTATCCTATTGCTATTTCTGCTAACAAACAGGCCCGTGAATACATGAGCATCGAAAGCAACTATGGGGCGGTGATGACCAGACTCAGAACCTGGTTAACACCTTTATGGATGTCAAAAACATTTCAATGTGACAAAGGAAGTGGCTTCCTAGCTCCAGATACCTGATCTCTGAATAGAATCTATGATGACGAGCACTGAGCTGAATACTTCCAGTGGTGGTCTCCTGATTCATGCTAGTCTAGCATTTCCAACCATTTTTAGGGCACCTCATTTTTTTTCCAAGATGGAGTCTTGGTCTGTCACCCAGGCTGGAGAGCAGTGGTGCGATCTCGGCTCACTGCAACCTCCACCTCCCGGGTTCAAGCAATCTTCCTGCCTCACTGTCCCAAGTAGCGGGTATTACCGGTATGTGCCACCATGCCTGGATAATGTTTGTATTTTTAGTAGAGATGAGGTTTCACCATGTTGGCCAGGCTGGTCTCAAACTCCTGACCTCATGATCTGCCTGCCTCGGCCTCCCAAAGTACTGGGATTATAGGCGTGAGCCAGCGTGCGTGGCCCTCATTTCTTATATAAAATTCTCTAATTATATAAAATCCTCTAATGCTTCGAATGCTTGCCTTGTTTTCCATCTCCTATACTGAGCCCTGACTAATTCAGTTTCTGAGACTGGAAGCAGTTATAGACAGGAGACTCACCAACAAGGATTTGGGAATGGTTATCCGATTTGGTTGGATTTGAAGGCAGGGCCGATTCAATTCCCGCTGAAAAATGGGAAACTGGCAGCCCAAGGCACAGTTGCAAAGAGTTCCTTAAACTGTCACACGGCTGGTGGGCTTCCATTAAGTGCCTATTGAAGCATGCCTTTTGCTGGATCAGTATGGTAAGAATGGGGCAACCAAGGACTATGGGACAGGCTGAATACTTCTGAGTCCTCAAAGAGCTTAAAGAAAGGCTCAGGCCTTTAAATTTCTTTAAATTCTAAGCTCAAGGCAAAATTAGAAGATTGGAGAGTTTCTGTAACTGCCATCAAACAATCTCTAATCTCTTAAAGTGAATGGGACAATGTCCAAAAGTAAGATGCCAAGGCTGATTGTGCGAGTTTTAAATCTCAAATTAAATTGAATTCGCAGACTCACCAGGTCTTCTGTGTGCAAGTTAGACTTTGGTTAAGAAAGAGTGGAACTTTGAAAACTGAAACCAGAATGTTTGCATAAATTCAGATGAATATGAGTCCTTGGAGCCCCCAGTAGGCACTGTGGCTTGCTCACCAGCAGAAGCAACCCTTCTTCCCCACCCAATCATGCCTGCTCTGCTTTGTGTGGGGACCCTGCAGTGACTTCCCAAGATATTTACCTTCAAAAGGATGCCAAACATCCTCATGTTCCACCATAACAATTTCCATTGTCTTTTGACCTATTAAAGAAAGCCAAATCCCATCATGCCTAAGAGAGACAAAAAGTTTACCTATTTAAATATTTGCAAGTTTCTGCTTATTTATATCTCTAGAAGCCCAGGGAATATGTGTCTTAATGGATCCATATAGGGAAAAGGCTACATCAAACAGAAGGGATTATTATCATCATGGCTGCATTTGCTAGATTTTGAATCGAGTGATCTAATTCAAGAGGATGAATCTGTTTGTTCAGTTGATCAACTGAAATCTAGTTTCAAAAGAGGCCTACCCTAAGTGCTATCAAAAATTCCTTGATATAAGGCCAGGTGCAGTGGATCTCACCTGTAATCCCAGCACTTTGGGAGGCCGAGGCGGGAGAATCACGAGGTCAGGAGTTCGAGACCAGGCTGGCCAATATGGTTAAACCCCATCTCTACTAAAAATACAAAAATTAGCCAGGTGTGGTGGGGCATGCCTGTAGTCCCAAGCTACTCAAGAAGCTGAGGCACAAGAATCACTTGAACCTGGGAGGCAGAGGTTGCAGTGAGTCAAGATCATGCCACTGCACTCCAGCATGCATGACAGAGCAAGACTCCATTTGAAAAAGAAAAAGAAAAATCCATGATATAATGTAGAGGCAAAAAAAGTCAAAGACTTGGGGAGTTAATAATGTTAAAATGGAAATACTATGCATGACCTGTTCAGTCACCATCTATGTTGACCAAAAGAGACCAAAGAATGTTCCCTTCACTAAGACACAGAGAAGTACATCTGTGGTTCAAGCACCAATAGCCTTTAAAACATTACAGTGATTGTCTTTTTTTTTGAGATGGGGTCTTGTTGTGTCACCCAGGCTGGGGTGCAGTGGGGTGATCATGTTTCATTGCAGCCTCAATCTCCCAGGACAAGTAATCCTTCCACCTCAGCCTCACAAGTAGCTGGGAATATAGGCACCACCACACCCAGCTAATTTTTTTAAATCTTTTGTAGAGATGGGGTCTCACCATGTTGCCCAGGCTGATCTTGAACTGCTGAGCTCAAGCAGTCCTCTCACCTTGGCCTCCCAAAGTGTTGGGATTGCCAGTGTGAGTCACCGCACCTGCTGGTAGGGCTGTCTTATGTAGGAGATACTGCTATAGAAACAGGCTCTCTGAGTTCAGTTGCTATGATAGGATTCTGGAGTGGCAAAGGACAAATGGCAGCCATAACTGGCTCCCATGCGAGTGGCAGAAATACAGTGGTCAGCAGAATGTTTCGACCCTCAAGAATGAGGCTATGTATTATGGTCTTCCTAGGATTGAAAGAGATGGACAGACACAAAGTCAAGAAAAAAAAGTCCTAAAAGTGGCAGACTGATTTGAGTTCTCTCAATGGAAAGTCAGATTTCCTTACCCAGTTACCAGAAACTGATCCAATTTACTGTTTGATCCCATTGAATAAAGAAGCCAGATATCCATGAGGAAGGATCCTATGGCACTGTTCCAAGTATGAATTGTAAACCTCTTGTCTCCTTAAGAAAACCGAAGACATTTGCCAGGGTAATTGTGCACTGGGGAAAGGGAAAAATCTAGACTTTGGAGGCACTACTGAACACTGGTTCTTAGACAGTGTTACCCTTAGGGACACCAAAGGCAACTGTCATCCGTTAGTAAGAGTAAGAACTTAGGAGGGTCAAGTGATACATGTAGTTTTGGCCAGACTCCATCTTGGCCAAGAGAGTTCGTGAACCCATTCTGTGGTTATTTTCCCATTCCAGAACACAAAGTTGGAATACCATTTTGGCAAGTGGCAGAATCTCCATGTTGTGTTCCTTATCATGGAAGGAACAGACAAGTGAAGTGAACATCCCTGAGGGATTATGTATGAATACCACTGTCAAAAACTTGAAAAGTGAAGACAGGGGCAGCAGTGGCAGCATAGTTTTAGATCTTGCTGAATTCTTCCATAAAAACATACAGAAAAATTGATGTCAAACCAAACACAACCAATATTTACAACAAACCTAAGTATCCCCATAAACCCCAAAACACAAATGAGTCGGGGGCAGGGGGGGGAAAACACCAACAGTAACAACAAGATTTACATGTTACCAGCGTCTGTGTCGGAGAAATCAGAGGAAAGCTACAACGATGCAACTGATGAAATGAGAATTCACCAATAAGGCAACAGATACTGACTCCAAGTGCAGCAGGCCAATTTGAGAAGAGCGGTATAAATTCCAACAGTGAGTGAACGTAAGGGGCCAGGAGTAAGGCCTTCAAGGGACTGGAGCAGTCGAATCCCTCTGAACTCTTCAAACAGACCCAACAGGGCTTCCTTTCAGAACAGAACCCCACAGGATAAACCTCTGGGAGTGGAATAGGACAAAGGCAGGGTAGGAGCAACAGAGTTAAATGAAAAAGAAGGTCCAGATTGAAGCACAGGAGGGGAAAAGAGCCAGGAAATCTCAGGAAAAAAATGAAAAAAAAAAAAAGAGAGAGAAAGAGAGAGAGAGAGAGCTCTGTAAAGTGAAAAAAATTGATCTCAAGCAAGCCTCCTTTTAAAAGTTCAATAAAACCAAAACCAAATTTACATTAAAATGGTTAACAAACAAAAAAAGTACCAAGATCAAATATCATACAAAGTTTCTATTAAAAGGTGAAGAAAAAGAAAAAGAAGAAAAGACGGAGACGGAGAGCAAAAGAAGCAAGAGAATAATATCCCTATAGACAATGAGAGCATATCACGGTCAAAACCAGATCAACTCAGGAGGCTGAGGCAGGAGAATTGCTTGAACCCAGGAGGCAGAGGTTGCAGTGAGCCAAGATCATGCCACTGCACTCCAGCCTGGGTGACAGAGCGAGACTCCATCTCAAAAAAAAAAAATGAGCTGAAAAATAAAATAACAAATCAGAATTAGAACTCAGAAATGACATAACAGACCTCAAGGGAAAACTACCAATAAAGGGAAAAAACTTTCTTTTAGAGTAAAGATTACCATAGGGGAAAAATAAAAGCAAATAAATATGACAAGTATATAATAAATCAGAATTAGAAAAACTCATAAATGACATAACAGACCTCAAGGGAAAATGATCAATAAAAGGAAAAAACTTTTTTTTTTAAAGTCAAGATTACCATAGGGGAAAAATAAAAGCAAATAAACATGAGAAGTAATGCCTTAAAATTGGAGGGTAGAAGGAAGGAAAAATTTTACAATAAAAAAATTAATGAAAAATAATGTCAAGAGAAAGTGACTAATGTTGATGATGGGCAGATAAAATTCAACATATGGATAACAAGAGTACCTGAAGAAACCCAAAGCAGCAGAACAGATCAGATACTAAAGTCTTTCCTGAAATAAAAAATAACAATATTTGAAATTACATACTGAAGAAGCACACTGTGTGCCTAGTAAAAGATCTAAAACAGTTATGCCATTTATATCGTTATCTCTTTTATAATAAATTTTCAGCTTTTTTTTTTTTTTTGCGTTGGCTCACGCCTGTAATCCCAACACTTTGGGAGGCCGAGGTGAGCAGATCACTTGAGGTCAGGGGTTTGAGACCATCCTGGCCAACATGGTGAAACCCCATCTCTACAAAAACTACAAAAATGAGCCAGGCATGGTGGCAGGTGCCTGTAATCCCAGCTATTCAGGAGGCTGAGGCAGGAGAATCGTTTGAAACCGAGAGGTGGAGTTTGTGGTGAGCTGAGATTGCGCCACTGTACCCCAGCCTGGGCGACAGAGCAAGACTCCATCTCAAATAAATAAATAAATAAATTCTCTCTGTTGTAATTATTGACGTGGTTTTTGTCTCCTGACTGGACACTGACTGATACAGAAAATGGTACCAGGAGTGGTCCTAGGACATAGACCCGAGAATCTCAAATATTTGATCTGGAGATTGATTTTTGGTCATGTCTATGGACTGGAAAAAATGCTTAACTCTTTGTCAATGAAAAGTGGGATCCTCGGTAATCCATGGCCTGTAGTGACATTCACAATTAATAAAATTATCATCTCTGGTTGCTGTGATGTCTACTGAAGCATTAAGTCATATTCTAGTAAAATGACTGAGCTTTAAGAAGAAAGAAAAAAATCTTTTAGGCATCTAGGCAAATAGTGCACATGACTCTAAGGGAAAAAAATTATATTATCATCAGATTTTTCAACAGCAATTTTTTATGCCAGAAGAAAATGGAGTAACGTACTTAAGATACTAAAAGAAAGAAAACATGAGCCAAGGATTTCATATACAGCAAAACAGACCTATAAATATAAAAGGAGCAGGCAAACTGTTGTCAACATGCAAGAACTCAAGGAATACTCTTCCCATGAGCCCCTCCAAAGAAACCTACTACCTCTGCGCTGACCAACATGGTAGCTACTAGCCACATATGGCTATTTATATTTTAATTTGAATGAACTAAATGAAGTAAAATTAAAATTCAATTCTTTGGTCAAACTAGCTATATTTCAAGTGCTTAAGAGCTACATGTGGCTAATGGCTACCACACTGGACAGTATAGACACAGAGCATTTCTATCATCACAGAGAATTCTATGGGATAGCACTGTACTAGCTCACAAGCTTCAGACCACTAAAATGAGTGGAAAGTCGTTGCCATAAGAACTAATGGTGGGTACTGGATGTATATTTAATTGCATAACTAAGACTAAATAAGGGCTAAAAGAGAGAGATTACATTATATACCTACATAATCCTGCAAGCTAGATATACAAAAACCATCAAAATGAGGGAGATGGAACTAGCATAGGCAAAAATAAAAAATATTTTTAAGTTATGCTTTCAGTAATCATAATTTATGATGGTAGTACGAGTATTGCTATTCCGAGACTATTATATGTGACAAAGCAAATAGATAAGTATAGGATATTCCACTCCATGTCCTTGAGAAACAGGATTCTCAATGTGGAAGAAAGGAGACACAGGTATAGTATAGAAGAGGTTAGGTAAGACAAACCCTGTAGCCTGCATATAAATTGGAAATATCAGTACAAACTAGAAATCATGATCAGCCCAGTAATAATGAGCTTCCCTTGGACACAGACTGTGGTTTTGAAATACCATTTCCCATTTAAGGAAACCATAGGTTTTTGGAGAAATGGCTTACAAGATGTGCCTTGAACACGTTGATAAGCCAGACGGCAAAGACTCTGTCAAAGACCACTGGGATCACGTCAGAAAGATTCAGGAGGCACCTTGAAGAAGCTCCTATCCACCAAAGATAGGACAATTTCATCTTCAGTAAATACTGCAGTAGATTAAAATTCATCAAATATGTTTCAGTCCATGAGTTTATAATAATATTAACAGGAAAAGCAATGAATTATTCACCTTGTGAGGATAAAAAGGAATCCAACTCACTTCCTTCAGAATTAAAAGAAAGAAGCCTTTGCCTATCCCATATGAACTGGCTAACCACATGGTACATAAAGGGAAGGATCTTTTTATAAAATTATTTCAGCTCATATGAAAACAAAATGATAAAGTCACAATTTTAAAGCCTCCAATAAATAAAGGAGTCTAGGCCTTGAGCATCACTAGCTGCTAAAATCATAAAAAGAGCAAAAATCAGATAGATATGATATGCCTTCTGATGAAAGAGCATCACCTATCGTATTGCCAAAGGAATTGAATTTGAGTCCAGTCAAGCCTCTGGATCCAGCTGCCAAGCCACAGAAAATCAGAGGATAGAGAAACACATTGAATTGCTCCATGCATATGCAATTTAAAACTGTAAGACTTTGGGAAACAGTTCAAATGGGCTGGCATAAATTGTGGGAAAAAAAGGAGGCACAGAGAAGGAGCCTTAGGTTAAAAGTGACTGAAACATATAAACTTTAAAACGGGCATGATTAAACTGTAATATTTAATGATGCACATTTAGATGATAAAAGCTTTACAAATGCAAGGTAGTGATCACTTCATAGAATTTAAGATCATTGTTATTTTTGAAAGGAAAGTGAGCACTAAAATTGGGACATGGCATTTAGGGGCTTCTGGGGTGGCTGGTAAACTTAAATTTCTTGACTTGTTGGTTACAAGAATGTTCACCTTAAAGTAATTCAATAAGCTATTAAAAATAAGATTTGAACCCGGGCACGATGGCTCATGCCTGTAATCCTAGCACTTTGAAAGGCAAGCTGAGATCGAGTTCATCCTAGCCAACATCGTAAAACCCTATCTCTACTAAAAATACAAAAATTAGTTGGGCATGGTGGTGCAAACCTGTAGTCCCAGCTACTCGGAAGGCTGAGGCAGGAGAATCGCTTGAACCCAGGAGGCGTAGGCTGCAGTGAACCGAGATTGCGCCACTGCACTCCAGACTGGCGACAGAGTGAGACTCCCTCTCAAATAAATAAATAAATAAGATTTGAAAGTTGCTGGAGTCATGATTTTTGTCATAGCCCCATTTAATTCACCACTATGGCCACTGCTAAAAATGTAAGGGTTTGTTTTGCTTTGTTTTGTGTTTTAGAGAGAGGGTCTCACTCTGTCACTGACACTGGAGTGCAGTGGTGCAATCATAACTCACTGCAGCCTCAAAACTCCTGGGGTCAAACAATCCTCCTGCTAAAACCTCCTGAGTAACTGTGACTACAGGTGCGAGCCACTGTGCCTGGCTGGAGTTTTCGAGAATAACAATGGATTCTCTTAAGTTTAGTTATGTGGAGCATGTCAACTGCAATTACTTTTTCAAATACGTTCTCTTAACTAGAGTAAATCAACACAGCCTTGGCACTTAGAATGCAATTATTGATCTGACAAATGCTTTGTTCACTATCCCAATAAACAGGAAACACCAGAAGAGTTTGCTTTCATCTGGCAGGAAGGCAGTTCACCTGCACTATTTTACCTGAGGACCACAGCAACTCTGGCTCTGTAATAATTTATCCAACAGGCCATTGATCGTCTCCCAATCCCATGAGACATCATGGCAGTTCAGTACATTGACGGTAACGTACCCTTAAAACACTGTAAATAAGAAACAGCTGTGATCCTAGACGTCTTGATGAAATGCATGAACATAAAAGGGCGTGAGGGAAACCACACAAAAATCCAAAGCTCTGTCACCTAAGTACAGAGATGCTCAGACGGCATTTTAGGATTTTGGAGCAACTCATATACCACAGTTGGATAAGGGGCTGGACTCATTTACCAAATAACACCTAAGGCTGTCAGCTTTGATTAGGTACCCAAGCATGTAACAACTCTCCGGCTGGTCCGGGATGCAAGGACTCTAGCAGCGTCACAGCACTCAAAGTGTGTATGACAGATGAGGACACTGGACAGATAGCTCCAAGAGAATAATCAGAACACAGGCACCTGGGGGTTAGAGCAAAGCCAAAAAAAAAAACTATGATCAACTAGATCAGAAACTCAGCCACTCTTCCACAAACACATAGTCTCTTTTTAAGAGACATCTATCATTTCGCTGGTAGAGACTCACTGCTTGGCCGTGGGACACCAAGAGACCACATGATCTGAGCCACCTGTTAGTCACTGTTGTTATGTAACATGTCAAGCCATCAAATTAGGCATGCATAGCAATACTCCAAAGTTAAGTGGAAGTATGGAATGTGAGATTGTACCAAAGGAGGTGGTAAAGGCAGTGGTGAACCGTGGGTCACGATCCCAGCGCATCGACTCCAGTGGGATGGCCACCTCTTCTTCAGCTCACTCTGAAAGCTTTGTGGGGAATCACCTATAAAAAGTAACTCGAGGAAACAAACAAACAAAAAATCTGCGGGACTATGCACTAGCTAAAAGCGGACCACAGAAGCATGATGCCCTACTTAAGGGTGACTCTGAAGGAGAGTAGAAAAAGGTACTGTCATTCTTTTTGTAGCAGAACCTCGAGTGGTACATATGACTGTCTCCTTTGCCTGGAAGGAAACAGATGAGGTACAGAGCTACAGCAATATTTGGCTAGTGCAGAATGGTTTAGCTAGATGGTTAGACTTGGGAGAAACAAGGTTGGAGGGTGGTAGCAAGAATGAATGGGAGAGCACTGCAATAATGGACCTCACAGAACGGCCCCAGAATGTAAGAATATTTGTATCCTGCCTGGATGTTCATCAAAAGGCACCCACTGCAGAGGAGGTCTCAGCAACGGTAGGAAAAGGATGATCTGATGTGTATCAGTCAGCATCTTTCCTAAGATAATTCAAAGCTTGCTCACTGTGTTCACAAAAAGTGTCCATAGCAGCAGAGATGGCTGCTATTCGTGGGTTCAATAACATAGAAAGATTTCTCCCCTCACCTTGTCAGGTCTGGACACCACTGCTGCTGAGTGCTTACTCTTCCAATGCAGAGACTCAATTTAGCCCTCTCTGTGATACCATACCCTAGGGAGACCAGACAGCCACCTGGTTTCCTTAGTAACATAGAAATTTGTTCTAGAGGGCCAGGCCTAGTGGCTCATGCCTGTAATCCCAGCACACTGGGAGGCAGAAGGAGGTGGATCACTTGAGCTCAGGCGTTCGAGACCAGCCTTAGCAACATGGTGAAACCCCATCTCTACCAGAAGTACAAAAATTAGCGGGGCATGGTGGCATGCACCTGTGGTCCCAGCTACTCTCAAGGTCGAGATGGGAGAATCACTTGAGCCCAGGAGGTAGAGGCTGCAGTGAGCTGAGGTTGCACCACTGCACTCCAGCCTAGGTGACAGAGTGAAACTCTGTCTCAAAAATAAATAAACAAATAAATCTGTTCTAAGTATGGATTTACCTAGAGTAAAGGTATTATTACCATACTCTACCTTAAGAAGAATCGTACAATGATGTTTGAGGGAAGAAAGAAGGATCGATCGGACATGACAGCTCACACCTGTAATCTCTGCACTTAGGAGGCCGAGGCAAGAGGGATGCTTAAGATGAGGAGTTCAAGTCCAGCCTAGGCAACATAGCGAGACCCCCACAATCCCCATCTCTACATACACTGTAAAAATTAACCAGGTGTGGTAGCATGTCCCTGTCATCCTGGCTACTCAGGAAGCTGAGGCAGGAGGATTGCTTGAGCCTGGGAGGTCAAGGCTGCAGTGAGCTGTCATCATACCACTGCACTCCAGCCTGGGTGACAGAGCAAGAGATTCTAGCTCAAAAATAAATAAATAAATAAGCATAGGAAGATCAAGTACAAAATACCATTAAAAAAAAAAATCCAAAAGCTACTTAAAGTCAGGTTGTATCTGCCAGGTGCTACCACAATCCCTGTAACCTCCCTGCTGATGACATACTTCTCATACTTCATGTTGAGAACAGATGCAGTGTCTCTGTTGCTTACCGTTTTATTTGCTAGCACTTAGCACTGTTCCTGGGACACAGGAGAGCTCAATAGACATGTGCTAAATGTTTGCTGAATCTCATACATTTTAATATTTATTTGCTACCACTTAGCACTGTGCCTGGGACATAGGAAAGTTCAATAGATATATGACAAATGATGAACCTCTTATGTATTTTAATATTTATCATAGTGCATTAAAAATATTTTGGTTAATACAGGTGATCAACAAACACTTGTTAAGTGAGAAAAAAAAAAAGATTATAATCAACTAGGTCAGGAGTCAGCCAGCTTCAGCCTGTGGGCCCGCCACCTGTTTTTGTACTGCCCGTGAGCTATGAATGGTTTTTACATTTTTAAAAGGTTGGGAAAAATCAAAAGAAGACTAATACTTCACAACTCATGGAAGTTATCTGAAATTCAAATTTCAGTGCCCATAAATAAAGTTTTATTGGAACACAGCCACACTCATCTGTTTACGTGTTGTCTAGGGTACTTTTGCACTACGACAGCAGAATTGAGTCGTTGTGACAGAGATCATACGGGCTGCCAAGCTGAAAATATTTACTATCTGGACCTTTACAGAAAAAGTTTGCTGACCCCTGAGCCAGATCTTCCAAAGTACAGAACACAACAATTGTTAAGAGGGTTAATATAGGGTTGTTTCCTTCTTTTGCTCAATATCACTCCTCCACCTCAATTTCTACTAAAGAAAACAAAGTGGTTTTCTTATATGTCATGGCTCTGAGGTGAGGTTTATTCCAAAACTTGCCAGTACCTGTAGGCTCCTCTTTACCGTATTTGAAACAATTAGATATATAGTAGCCAAGAGAGATAAATCCACACAGAGAGATGGAAGGAGAATGACTGCGAACATCAGAGGAAAAGATGGGACACCACACTTGGGTGCACTAAATCCATAAGGGAAATTTTTCTTCTGTCAGAATCAATTCAACACTATGTAATTGGAACCATTGATATTATAGTGAGATGTTTATTGTGATGACTGACAGAATTGTCTCAAAACTGATATTTACTCTAGTAGGGCTTGACCTGTATTTGGCAAAGCTATGTTTTAAAATAATACATTGAGGTTCACAAAGGAACCATCAACTCTTCCCAAAGATAGAAATTGAAGAATTTCATTTCCTGAAATAATTATTTCATTAAATGTTAGAAGTTGATACTTTTTATTTAACTTCTTCAGTCACTGCAAAAGTGACATAATTCCATCTCTCTACTATTACTATTCATCTGGAGGAACCACATGCTCATAACTGACTTCCTTTTATTTTTCTCTACATTCCAGATTCTTTATCATTTAATTTTATTACAGGCAAGCAGAGCTTGGTCCGTATTAGACTGACAAGGACTATTTCCTTAATTACTGTACAGAGATAATAGCATTTATTCTGGCAATTCCCATGCTATTCAATCAGGCAAGATCCAATACAAAAAAAAGAAAAAAGCTGATTTGCCAAAAGGGAGATTAGCATAAGTGCCTACAGTCACATTCTATTTTCTGAAGTTTACGGCTTTCAGGGACCACTTCTTGTTGGAAGTTCTATTTAAAAATTATGAAAGGATTATGATACTAGCGTCCGCCGGATAGAGGAAAACAAGGAAGGCAAGTGGGCCATTTTAGAAATCACAACTTTTAAGCTAATTGCAATTTTGAAAGTAAACCTAATAGTACTGCAGAAAGCAAGAACGACTCTAATCTAATCCTGGCGGCGTTGCGATTTCAAGCTGCTAAACCACGCAATATATTTACTTTTTCTTTGTGTGGGCTTGCACATTTACCTTCACTGAGGCTCTTTCTCTGTTTCGTGGTTACACATTGCAGAACTCATGATTGATGAATTATTGTCAAGGACAAACTAAGGCTCTTGCTTTTTACCAAAACAACTTTTTAGAAAACACAAAATTTTTCCACAGGAGAAATGCAGATTTAGCATTACGCATTTTCATTAACAGGTTTAACAGGATGGCCTACTACAAATGGTGAATAAAACGACAGCAAACTTGGGAAAGCAATTGCAAAGGTAAGATTGAATTAAGGGTAAATATATGCAAATTGTCCCAGCCCTAAAGCTGTTTTCTGAGAAAAATGCCAGTGCTACTGATTATTTTTTGGAATTTAAAATGGCAGTCACCCAATTGTTTTGCCCTTTACTGCGATCATTAGAAGGAAATACTTCTAACCCAACCCAAAATGTCACTTCTAAAGAAAAATTATATACATATTCCCATAATGACCACAAAGCATGAGAATATTTTGTTTTATTTTACTTTTTTATCCTTTTCAAATTGTTAAGACAATTTCTTTTTTGTTTTTTAATTTTTTTTATTATACTTCAAGTTCTGAGGTACACGTGCAGATCGTGCAGGATTGTTACATAGGTATACACATGCCAAGGTGGTTTGCTGCATCCATCCCCCCAGTCACCTACATTAGGTATTTTTCCTAATGCTATCCCTCCCCAATCTCCCCACCCTCCTAACTCCTCTAATGTTCCCTTCCCAATCTCCCCACCCCCTGCTTTTCCTCCCCACCCCCTAACAGATCCCAGTATGTGATGTTCCCCTCCCTATGTTCATGTGTTCTCATTGTTCAACATCCATTTATGAGTGAGAATATGCGGTGTTTGATTTTCTGTTCTTATATCAGTGGGGTGTCACCATGTTGCCCAGGCTGGTCTCAAACTCCTGGGCTCAAGCAATCCTCCCATCTTGGCCTCTCAAAGTGCTGGGATAACAAGTATGTACCACCACACCCTACATTCCCAACAATCCTCTTCTAGGGTTTCTTTTAATCTTATCTACAGTATAGTCCAGAAATTCTCACTGAGTCCATTTCAACATCTGAAAAGACGTGCAACTTACAGGTACTTTTCTGTAATGTGATATACATCCTCTTGGTTAAAGTGTTTTAAAGTATCTCAGGACTTAACTTACAGATCTCATAAATAAATACTATAGTCTGAGTTTGGCCTTGAAAAACAAGAAAGGATGCATAAAAGAAAAAAAAAAGATCTGATGGAAATAGGGAAAAAAAAAATATTTGCTAATCCTGAGTGGTGGGTACAGAGATGTCTCTCGTTTTCTGGTTTTCTGTATTTGGAATGTTTCACAACTTTAAAAATTGTTTTTTCTAAAGCAGAAAAAAAAAAATAAAGAAGTTACCAGGTGCTCAAATTCTAAATGAAGAAACGAGAAGGAATGGGGAAAATTGCACTGCATTTTTCTTTTTCAGGGGTAGTAAGTTGAAGAAAATGCTGAACTGCAGTTGCATTGAAGGGACAATGATCTAGGAGGTCCCTGGGAGCAATATTCTTATTCCACTGAAGGAGGTGAGCCAAGATACTTATAAGCTCTAGAGAACCTTTAACACAGGAAGCTATTTATCATAACAAGCTTGGTTGATACTGTTCCCATACTGAACCAATTAGGTTTGCCTATTTCGTCATACTTCATAACTTGGGATGATAGGTTTCCAAGTATGGTACAGTGTAGTAATTGAATTTTGATCAAACACACATGGCCCATAACCCAGTATGTGAAATTTTCAGAACAGTTCACAGCTTTTAAATATCCAGTCAACATGTTGCCAAAAGTACAGGATGTACTTGAGGCAAGCGGGAGAGAAAGGGGAGGGCTGAATCTTGGTAGAGCTGTAAAACAAATATTTTTGTTCTTGTTCTCTTCTTATTTTTCAAATAGCGGTGGGGAAAGGCCATGGGATATCATATCAAAACTCAAGTCTTCCCTTTGCTTGCTCCTTGTGCATAAACATCCTTGAGTCTCATTTCAGATTAGCATTTTCTTTTGCATGAAACTATTTTCACAGGCCTGCTACATATGACCTGCTAGCATTCTCCTTCCGGCACTATCCGAAAAGTATTTCTTGACAGCCTACTCTACGTTAGGCATTGGGTCTACTGGCAAACTCTTTTGAACAAAGAGACATGATCCCTGCCCTCATTTGATCTCCTGCAGTTGGAGAGACATAAAATACATACAAATATCAATAATTTTTATAATTGCAACCACTAATAAGTAACATGAAGGAAGAAGAGGGCATCCGGAATAACAATAATGGGGATGTGATTTATCCAGAAGGGATGAAGTGGAGAGGAGAGGCATGGGCTGCAGTTCCAAGGAAGTGCCATGTAAGTTGATTTCTGAAAGATGAGAAGTGATTCAAGAGAGTGAACACGGAGAGGAAGTATTCCCAAAAGAAGTAGGCAAGCAAGCATATGGATAGGCCTTGAAGTAGGCAAGAGTTTGGCAAGTTCAAGGACCTGAAGTCTAGTATATTCAGTGAGAGAGGCGCTAAAAAGATAGTGGGGGCCAGACCATACAAGGCCATGCAAAGGATTATGCTAAGTGCAGTCACTCAAAGCTGGTAAGCCAGGGAGTGACATGATGGGAGGCAGAAAAGACTAGAAGCAGAAAGACTAACTAGAAGGCTTTGGCAATTGTCCAGCTGGGAAGTGATAATAGCTTGGAACACAGCAATAGCAAGGATGGAGAACAGTGGGCAGATCCGGGAGATATTTTGGAGAACTGACATGATTTGGTGGTAACTGAATGTGGGAAGTGAGGGAAAGGGAGGCTCCAAGGAGATTTTCAGGTGTCTAGCTTGAACGACTTAATGAATCAAGTCTAATGAATAACAACTTGTTAGTATAACTCGCAAGGCTACACCGAAGCAGTATGAGAACGACACAACTTTCACAAGCTCCCATGCCTGCGGGGGCGTGCTGCTCTCTTTGGATTCTGTAGGAACAGAGGCATCAATCAGGTGCTGGAAATACAGAAATTTTCCACCAACCTGCTCATCAAACTTTCCTTTACCATATGCCAGAAGAATGTCTCTGAGCTATGAACCTCAGACTTTAATATAAACTTTAAAATCTTACTCTCAGCTCTGTGGACATGGTTATGGATGTCTGGCAATTGAATAGGAGAGCCTGGAAGTAAACAAATTGTCCCTTGGAAATTGATGAAAAAACCAAGCATATTTCTTTATTCATTCAACAGATTTTACTGAGCATCTTTAGTTGAGAAGTATGAGGTAAATTAGATATGTTCCCTGCCTGAGCAAAGAGTATATTATATTGGGGGAGAAAGAGGCATAACACAATGGGCATAACATGGCTATGCAGTATGTAGTATGTTACATAGATCTAGCAAGAGAGTGACATTTAACAAATGATGGGGCGGGGAGATCGGTGCACAGGCATGGCTATGAAAGACTTCAAAGGGGTTGTATTTGAGACAAGCCTTGAAAGACCAACTAGAGTTCACTAAGCAGAGAAGAAGATGGGGGAGAAATTCCCAGAAGAAGAAACAGCACAAAGGCACGAGGGTCCTGACGACCACTGGATATTTGGGGATAAAGGGTAAAATAGCAGGTGTCTGACTCCAGATTAAAATGTCATCCCTCTATTCTGAAATCTGAAAAATACTGGCAGCTTGATTTATCTGCAGTCACGTGTGCCTACTTGAATTCGTGTAGGCAAAAACCAACAAAGACCTCTCGATGTGACTACTGGCTGAATACTGCAGCGTTCATGGGAGCTTTGAGTTTACCTATCCAGATGAGAGAACCTCTTTCCTCAAATTCATAAGCAGTCCCACAACTCGGCCAAGGTTACAGGACCCAGCTTTCTGAGGTGCCTAGAAAGACGTGGCAGTGGCCCAAGGTGATGCTTATGTGAGTGGACAAATGCACACAATAGAATGTCTGTGACATTTCACCTCATTCTGGCAAACTGGTGAAGCTGCCCTTGTACAACAAACAGGAAGGCATAGTGAGTGGCCACCACCAAAAACAAACAAACAAAACAACTGTGTGCATGCGTGTGATCTTTAAATATTAATAGCTATTCAGACAGTCCTCAGAGAAGGAATTGGCAGCTTCAGCCTCCAAGACTGCTCCCCCACCTGTCTCCAGGCACTGCAAACACAGCTGTGTAAGAAGGAGAGAGTCAACACTTCCAAGGAAAGAAACAGTGCCGTCTTGGGGGTGGGGTGATGATGAGAGCACCTTTCTCGCAAACCCACGTGGGATAGGGCCTGTCCAGCAACCGCAAACATAATCGAGCAGGACGTGGTCAGGCTGTTTATAAAACTTCATGTTAAGTAAAATCATTCAAGATCCAACTCAAGGGCCACTTTAAACCCATGTTTTAAAAGGATGAGACAGCACACAATTCACGCTCAAGGGAGAACCAGGTAGCACGCATTCTGGCAAGACGCACCCTCAGGTTTGCTCCCTGTATCGAGATGAAACGTAAAGGCGATTTATGCACTGTCATAGAACTTGTAGTTCGTCACACAAAACACAGAACTTCCTGGGAAAGTGCCTAGAAACTTCTTTATCTGTATTTCCCCAGGCTGCAAAGTGCACACATTTTTAAAGTTCAACTCTTAAAAAAAAAAAAAAAGTCAGCAGAGGCAGGATTTCAACAGACGCCGGTCCAAATGCTAGCAATTCTAGAGCGGTCAGTGGTTTGCCGCTCCCAAAAGTAAAGGGGGAAATCAGAAGAAGGAAAGAAGTCGTTTTCGAAGATGAAAACCAAAGCAAGGAGGTATTTTTGGTATCATTTTAATCACAAAATAGCACGAACGCGGTCTGTGCCTGTGCGCTACCCAAACGTCGATTTGAATACCACTGAACGCTAGTTTGAAAATTTCCATTTTTGTAATTTGCTTTCTTTTGTTAAGCCAAGACTTGAGAGAAACCTGGCAGCCGTCTCCAAGTCTGGCACGATTTCACCTCAGACGCACTCGGTTGGTTTGGATGTTGAGGGAGACCGCACAAGAGAGAGGGAGAAGGAGGAAGAGAGAGCTGGAGAGCAAAGCCACCGCTCGGCGGCCGCCGCAGAGAGCAGGCCCGGGGCCTCTCAGCCAGGGGATCTGGCTCCACCTGCAGGAATCAGAAGGCAGACCTAGTAGACGCCTCGGCATCTGCAGAAACCCGGTGGGGGCTGGGGAGAACTTTGATAATTGCCTAGAGAATTGCCCAGCCAGTAGAAATGGGGGTCAGTGGAAGTGGTAAGGATTGGGAAGCAGAGATTTCCATTTCCAGATCACCCACAGTCATATCAGACTCAGCGATTCATGTTTGGAGGAGAAAAGATACCGTGTCACCTCCAATGACCTAGGAATGTGAACTGGTTTCAGGTAAACCCCATTTGAGGGCAAAGGCAGCATCTGGTCCTAGGACAGATCCCCGCAGCACATAGCATGCTCAGGCAATAACATTTAAATGAATGAATGAATGAACTGAATAATCCAATCTAACAAACAACAGAGACCTAATGGAATAAAAAGAAACAACCCTCCGACCCCAACACTATTTTTCAGGTATATGTATGAGTTTTCAGGCATTTTTGATGGCTAGTAATTGCTACAAAAATCCTGCACCACGTAGACTAGTCATGTTCCACCTCCAATGTGCATAGCGGTGATTGAGAACCATGGATTTCATCCCATGCCCTCATTTGCCCACGAAGAAACAGAAGCTTAAAGAGGTTAAATGCCTTTTCCCAGGTCAGCCAGTTTGTTGGTGACAGAACTGGTTTGGGGCTAAATTTTCCTGACCTGTCTGGTGTTTATTTTCTAAAGGCAGGAGGCTCATTTTGCATCGGCCTGCTGGATGCCCTCAGCTGACTGACTGGCTCTCACAGGAGGAAGATAGCTTCCCCCAGCCACCTGTTGGCCTGTCCCTGGGCTTCTGCCCCAGCTTCTGCTCTGGGCCATGGCAGCTGCTCATGCTGCTCTACTCCAAAAATCAAACACTGCCTGGAGCTAATGCCAATGGTTGCTAAACTTCTGAATTCATTTCTTAAAGCCTAAGGGACAGATTCTTAGAGCATGTGTGTTAGTAAGTTACAAACAGGCAGGTGCTGTGTTTTGGCAACACGGGTGTCTTATATACAATATCTCCTCCATCTATTTACCCAAAGCATTTAATAAGCAGTTACTGAGTTTCCCAATGATCGTTATAGATGAAGATGGTATTTACCAATTGAAAAGGAATTTTTGCCATAGGCAGCTAGCGCTCAGTTTCCAGATGAAAAGGTGAAGATCCTTCTGGGAAGTGAGATGCTGTGTGCATTATGTGAGATTAATATGATCCAGGGAAAGATGGGGATTAGCAAATCTAGATTCTTTTTTTTTTTTTGAGTTGGAATTTTACTCTTTTTGTCCAGGCTGGAGTGCAATGGCATGATCTCGGCTCACCATAACCTCCGTCTGCCAGGTAAATGATTCTCCTTCCTCAGTCTCCCAAGTAGCTGAGATTACAGGTGCCTGCCACCATGCCTAGCTAATTTTGTATTTTTAGTAGAGACAGGGTTTCTCCATGTTGGTCAGTCTGGTCTCGAACTCCTGAACTCAAGTGATCCGCTCACCTCAGCTTCCCAAAGTGCTGAGATTATAGGCGTGAGCCACCATGCCCGGCCTAGCAGATCCAAATTCTAACCACAATCTATCTATACAATGGAACTAACACTGTCACAAGCTTTGAATGGATTAAAAATTAATCATTATTATTAGTTACTATTAATATTGTGATTATTACTAAGTGCTTACTACATTCCAGGCTTTCGGATGACCACGTCACGTGGATTGTTTAACTTATCCTCATAGCAACCACGAGTTACAATTGTTACCCCATTTTAAAGAGCAAGAGAACTGAAGCTCAGAGGATCTAAAATACTCACCTATGATGACAGTTTACAGTGGTGAGGCCAGTGGTTGAAGCCCAACTCCTATCTGACTTGGGATTTCAAAACATTATGTAACACAATAAATGCCTACTGGCCGATTCTATGCTAGTGGCATTCAAATCTCAATCTCTAGTTATAAGCTTTCAAAGGAACTCTGTGCTTCTATTCCCAAATGCTGAAAGAATATCATTAATTATATATTCCACTATTGTCTCAAACTTAAAAGGGTCTAAGCCAAATTCCTTCCTTCCTTTCATAAGCAGTTACTGAGAACCATTCATGTTCAAACCTCCATGGTTTGGAATCTAGGGCAGTGGTTCTCAACTGGGGGTGATTTTGCACTTCAGAGGACATTTGATAATGTCTGGAGACATGTTTGCTTGTCACCACTGGGGCTGTGGAGTGCTACTAGCATCTAGAAAGTAGAGGCCAGGGATGCTGCTGAATGTTCTACAACGCACACAGTAACTCGCCTCACGAAATAATTATTTGGCCCAAAATATCAATAGCTCTGAGGCTGAGAAATTCTGGTTTAGGAATATAAGGATGAATTTGACAGCTATATTCAATCGTCTGGTGTAAGAGATACACATATAAATTGTAAGCACAAATTTTCCCTAGGTATCTGTGTGATGACAAGGGGTCCACCAAGAGCTATGGGGTTTATTATGGGCTGGAGAAGTCTTAGAGGAGGAGGTAGCACTTAAGCCAGGCATTAAGGGAGAGATAAGATCTGGATTCTGGATAAAAAAGAACAAACAGTGTGCAGGGTGTGGGTGCACATGAAGAATGTTGGTTTATTTTAATTGGAGTGGAGGAGGTGTGAAGAGGAGTAGTGGAGAAATGGGGGTAATGTTTTGTTGGGGCCAGACCAGCAGGCCTGAATGCAAAGAGAACTTCGGACTTTAGGTGTAAGTCATAAGAAGCGATCTAACATTTTCACATAGGTGAGTAATATGATCACAGTGTTCTAGGGAGATGAATCTAGCAGCTGAAAGAAAAATGGATTGCAGAGAGTAAGAAGCTGGAGACAAGAAGACATATTATAACACTATTACTACAGATTTTGCTATTTTAAAATAAACCACTTAGCTATTTTTGTCATTATTAGTACCAAACAAGAATAGAATTATCCCCACTATATAGATAACAGGGTCTTAGACTGGGTAAGAGAGTGGCAGAGTCAGTTTGGAGTCCAGTTCTGACTACCAAGGCCTTTGCTACTTACTGCTTTGTGTGCTGGGCGCATGGTCTGGATTCGTAACCTCTTGATCAAACCAGACTGTTCTCATTTATAAGGTGGGCAATAAAACCACACAGCTCAGACCCCTACTGGGAATGGGACAGTCTAGGACAAACAGCCTCAGGAAATCTGCTCCTCCTTGGAGGCTGAAGCTAACTGTAGGGATAAATGGAGTGTTTCTCTGGGCTTTGGGGGATGTGGGGAGCATAGGCATATGTCCTATTACAAAAACACCTACATAATCGTTTCCTTAAATCTATTTTAAGTCTGTTCCTCCCAAGGAGATGGTAAATAAGAGTGAAAGCAGGGCACAGTCTGGGACATCAAGTCAGACTTCCAGTGTCAGGCATCTCCTGCCTTGATGAGGCTGCAAGCAGAGGATATGAAGTGGGGAATAGAAAGGCTGTGACTCACAAATTCCTTGTTGACTTGGCTCCTGATCAGATTGCTAACTAGGTTCAGGTGTGTGCTCCAGTTTTTGTTTTAGAGACTTTTGGCCACGGGCAAGGAAGGAAAGGAAAGGCGTCAATGTCTGTGTAGTCAGAGTGGGTGGCAGCACTGGAGTTGGAGGGTGTGCCGGCAAAGGCATGGCCACACAGGTTTCCTGGCACCAAGTGGCAGTGACAGGCCTCTGGTGGGCCCTGCAACGACAGTGTCTTTGGTGACCCAGGACTCCAGCTTTTGTTGTGAAAGAAGATTCATTACAAGGAACAAGAGAAGGAAAGGACCAAAATGGTGGCCACCACTGAGTAGCCAAGGACCAGTAGATGGATTACATATGAGAACCTCCTTGAATTCTTCCAGAACTGTCAGCTAGAAAAAGATGATGGACATACTCACAGAGCAGGCAGGGCAGAGCCAGAGAGACACTGTTTGATGGCCATCTCTGCTGTTCTACCTGACTTCTCCCAATGCAGAATAATCTTGAAACTATTTGGAAAGTTTGTGATCTACAATTTAAAGATCAAACGCTGCAGAATTCCAAGATTCCAATTATTCTTTCTAAAATCCCACAGATTTAAAGAAACGTAGATTCTTGCCACACCTCTTAGTTTTTAGCATTCTAATAAATATACTTTTTAAAAAATCAGGATACAGACTCCCTCTCTAGCCTTGATTTCCTCAAGGTCAGTGATTAAATTTGTAGCACTGGGCTCAAGAGGTGCTCAAGTAATGTCTGCTGGGTATAACAGAGTGAAACACTTGCCCAAAGCATCAAGAATATTCACTACATGAATTAATACAATTTTAATCCAAATTTTATTTTCTCCTAGTTATGAAAAATAACCTATTTTCACACAGCCTTTGCCCACAGTCTGTAAGCTGTCCTAATACTACGACCAAATGCCAATAAGCAAATGTTTTTTCCTTCCAGAAAATCTGGAAGAGGGAATTATGCTAAAACATACTACTCAGAAGGATCTGTCCCACTGTTTTTGCTTATATAAGTGGCATAATTAGGCCTCTTCAAACCAAACAGTGCCCTGAGAAAAGACTGAAAACCAGAAATCCAAGTTCTCATTGATACGGCCTCTTCTCCATTCTGCTGCCCTTGATGAGCTATTCTTTGTGGAAATGAAGCTTGAGAGTAAAAGCTCTGCTCTCAAGACTTGCAGGTGTCCAGACAACTGGAAACATCCCTGGTCACTTCACACACCCCACACCTCAAACTATCTTGCTTGAATCCAACCTGGTAGATCATATATTACTAAACATTGAAGTATCAGATTGGCTTGGAATCCTTATTGAATGCCCACTATGCATTCAGTGAGGAGTTTCAAGTTATAGAGATTAAGAAGAGGCCAGGCACAGTGGCTCACGCCTGTAGTCCCAGCACTTTGGGAGGCCGAGGTGGGCAGATCACTAGGTCGGGAGTTCAAGACCAACCTGACCAACATGGTAAAACCTCCTCTCTAGTAAAAATGCAAATATTGGCTGGGTGTGTGGTGTGCACCTGTAATCTCAGCTACTTGGGAGCCTGAGGCAGGAGAATATCACTTGAAACTGGGAGGCAGAGGTTGTGGTGAACCAAGATTGTGCCTCTGCACTCCAGCCTGGGTGACGTGGCAAGACACCGCATCAAAAAAAAAAAAAAAAAAAAGAGGAAGAAAGGCCCTAACATTTGGCTTATAAGCTAGAAGATGCAGTGGCTGCAGAACAGTGGAAAACAATATTCCTTCCTCGAATACTGAGTGCCTACTTTGAGCTAGGTCCTGTGCTAGACAATAGGAGTGTCAAAAGTAAGCTGATTCCATTTTGTTCAATTCAACTCATTATTCATTCGGCATTTATTGATTGAATGCTTTTGTGCTAGACCACTGCTTTTCAAACTTTAACCCATATGTAAATCACCTGTGGATTCTGATTCAGTGGTCTGGGCTAGAGCATGGAAGCCTGCATTGCTAGCAAGCTCACAGGGTATGCCAATGCAGCTGGCCTGTGAACCACACTTTGAGTAGTAAAGGACTGTACAATGTCCTAGTCCCTGGTATACAGAAGCAAATAAAATAGCCATGACCCCTGGCCTACTGAAGTTGATATGCTAACAATGAATGTAAATATCAAACAAGGAAGTAGAGTCAGCCCTGTATTTCCACAGGTTCCACATCCATGGATTCACCCAATCACAGATCGAAAACAGCCAGAAAAAAAAAAAAATACGACAACAAAAATAACACTGCAACAATAAAGAATAATACAAATAAAAAATATAACAACTTTTTTACATAACATTTCCATTATATTAGGTATTATGAGTAATGTAGAAATGATTTAAAGTGTACAGGAGTCCTCTGTCAATGGCAGTGTGGCAAAAAATATTTTTTAAAGGTAAAAATGTAAAATTACATAAGAGAGTAAAAAATTTAAAAATAAAATAAAAGGCCGGGAATGGTGGCTCATGCCTGTAATCCCAGTACTTTGGGAGGCCAAGGCGGGTAGATCCCCTGAGGTCAGGAGTTCAAGAACAGCCTGACCAACATGGTGAAACCCTGTCTCTACTAAAAATACAAAAATTAGCCAGGCATGGTGGCATGCACCTGTAATCCCAGATACTCAGGAGGCTGAGGCAGGAGAATTGCTTGAAACTGGAGGTGGAGGTTGGAGTGAGCGGAGATTGCACCATTGCACTTTAGCCTGGGCAACAGAGTGAGACTCCGTGTCAATAAATAAATAAAATAAAATAAAGTATTTGGGAGGATATGCATAGGTGATATGCAAATACTATGCCATTTTATGTAAGTGGCTTGAGTATCAGAAGATTTTAGTACCTGAGGGGGTCCTGGAACTCATCCCCTGAGGATACCGAGGGAGGACCGCTCAATAAAGTACAATGTTAGAGGCAGTCCAAAGTCATGTTGGGAGCATTGCGTGAGGATACCTAACTTCATCAAAAAAAAAATTCCTGAGGAAGTGATGTTTAGATTGATAAGAATCTGCAAATAGTAAAGAAAGGAAGAATATTTCAGGCAGAGGGAACAGCATATTTGAAGGAATGGAGGTGAGAAAAAATTTAGGTATTCAACAAATATTCACTGAGTTTTCCCACTGCCAGGCTCCGTACTGGGTGGAGGACCCTGGCGTCGGGGAGACCACACCAGGGGACACAGATATGGGAACAGATGACTTCAAAATAATGTGGCAGGGGCTCTAACAATGGTAAGCACAGGGTGCCAGCGGAGCACTGGAGAGGATTGCTTAACCCATCCCAGATGAGATGGTACTTGAGCTAAGCCTTGACAGATGAGTGGGAATACAGAAAGAGAAGACGTGGCAGAGTGAGAGACCTGGTCCTTGCCTGCATGGATGGGGTCTAGGGGGGAAGCTGGCAGGCTGACTATATAATACTGATTATAGTGCGGTACCATGTGACAAGGTGGCCGAGTGGTTAAGGTGATGGACTGTTATAGTGCAGTACCGTAAGTGTCTGGGAACAGTGCCTGGCACGTAGTAGGCACTCATTAAATATGTGTTAAATAAATGAATGTATAAATACTGTATGATACTGATTATAGTGCAGGACAATACGTGTCTGGGAACAGTGCCTGGCACATAGTAGGAACTCATTAAATATGTATTGAATAAATGAATATATAAATACTGTATGATACTGATTATCATACTGTACAATAAGTGTCTGGGAACTGTGTCTGGAACATAGTAGGCACTCATTAAACATGTATTGAATGAATGAGTATATAAGTGCTGTGTTAGTGGTAGATACAATCCGGTAGTCCTGAAAACAATTGGGTACTAAATTAAGAGTTTCCAATTCCAAGTGCCTATGGAGCTCAGAGCACAAAGAGCTCCAGAAGGGTGAAATATGAGCCCGACTTGAAGGAAGGATCAGCTCTGTAGGATGAAGGTCAGGTCAGTAGACTTTCATCCTGAGAAGGAGAAGCTACCAGTGACACCACTGGAAGTAAAGGGTGAAGAAGACAGGAAAAGAGCACAAAGCAGGATTTCTTAACCCAGGGTCCACGGTACTTCTGGGGCATCTATGAAACCCCAGAGATTATATGCAAAATCCTGGGCATGTAGGTGCAAGGCTATTTTACTGGTAAAAAAAGACTAGAACTTTCATGAAATAGTCAAAGGAGTCCAATAAGGCTAAGTAGGTCAAGACTCTGAGGGGGAGAATAGGTAGCCTACTCTAGGTGGCCTGTGAATCACTTCACTCATGGCAAATAATTATGCCAACAGACTCCCGACCAGAAAACCTTGGGTCTCAGTGAGCAGCAGTGGTTTCAGCCCTGCCTTTAAGTGGCATTTTAGCATTTCCTAGCCGCTGCCTATCAATCCAGACCTGTCCACGTTGTCAGGGTGTCCTTAGCAGCCGATGGAGATGCCTCTTTCCAAAAGCAATTTACATGCACCAAAGTCCTTCCTCCTAATGAGTTTCCAGTAGGGACAATGCCCTCTTGTTAGAATGTCAATTGTGTAAATTTATCTGATCTTTTCTCACAATTTCCATTGAGCAGCAGTTGCTACAACCACCTGAGCATCAAATGGGCAATTAATTGGAACAGATTTAGTACATGTACTGGAGAAAGAAGCTGCATGTGTATGGACTACAGTACTTTCATGGCTATGCATAATGGACCAGGCACTTTTCCACCCAGCGGCTATGCCACCACAGTGAACACAAAATTGACATACCTGGAAGAAAACAGCTTCTGAAACATTACTAATAAATGTAGTGAATTTGTCTGTTACGATAAGCTATGATATCGCCGTGGCTTAACTTTGCACCATCCTATTCATGGTTAAAAATATCTACAGAGTATCCCCTTAACGTTTTCTTTCTAAAATATAATTTTATATTTTAATTGAAATGGCCCTTTTTCAACCAAGAATCAGGGGCATTGTGAAAGAGCAATGTGCATTCCTCCTGTTTGAAAGCACAGGGAATGTTTTAAGTTTTTAGAATACAAAATAACTTTAGAGTGGAAATCTTAGCAACCAGATTGTACTAGTACAAGTGTAATGTTCAAAGAGGGGGACAATGGTCCCAAACTCCTCAAGATTAGACACACCACATAAGAAATATTTGTATCCGGCCGGGCATGGTGGCTCACGCCTGTAATCCAAGCACTTTGGAGGCCAAGGCGGGTGGATCACCTGAGGTCGGGAGTTCAAGACCAGCCTGACCAACATGGTGAAACCCCATCTTTTAAAAAAAAAAAAAAAAAAGAAATATT
Organism: Cacajao melanocephalus; assembly: GCA_963573385.1. NCBI lineage: Eukaryota > Metazoa > Chordata > Mammalia > Primates > Pitheciidae > Cacajao > Cacajao melanocephalus. The sequence continues at coordinate 6,557 of CAUYLG010004438.1, read as the reverse complement.
TGTATCTAGTACTTGATGCCACATCCTACGAGAGATAATGATAGGCCCATGAAGCTGGCAGGTGCTCTTGAAGTGAAGACAAATGGCAATAGCTAACATTCCATGGAGTTCTTGCTAAGTGCCAAGCACTGTACATTTAATCTTTGCAACCACCCTATAAAGAAACTATTAGATTGGTGCAAAAGTAATCACAGTTTTGCCATTAAAATTAATGGCAAAAACCACTATCACTTCTGCACCAAGCTATTATTATTATCCCCATTTTACAAATAAAGAAACTCAGGATCATGCATATAGTAAGTGAAGGGACGGGGAGAGCCATTCAGTTCTGTCTGAATTCCATGGACCCTCAGCATAGGCAGTTGGTATATTTTTAATTAATCTTGCTAGAGATGATTGGTAATTATGACACTGAAATCATTGCAACTGTGTTGTGTGTGCATTAATCTTGTCTCACCAATCAGAATAAACACACTGTGAAGGCAATGACCACATTAATTACACACATATTTACTTCCCAGGCTAAGCACAGAGCTGGACATAAGCAGGTCTTTCTTACATCTTTTGTTGAATAAAATAACTCATTTTGAAATGCTTCAAAAACCAATTTACGGCCAGGCATGGTAGCTCATGGCTGTAATCCCAGCACTTTAGGAGGCCCAGGTAGGCGGATCACCTGAGGTCGGGGGTTCAAGACCAGCCTGACCAACATGAAGAAACCTCGTCTCTACTAAAAATACAAAATTAGCAGGTGTGGTGGCACATGCCTGTAATCCCAGCTACTCGGGAGGCTGAGGCAGGAGAATCGCTTGAACCCAGAAGGCAGAGGTTGCAGTGAGCCGAGATTGCTCCATTGCACTCCAGCCTGGGCAACAAGAGTGAAACTCCGTCTCAAATAAATAAATAAACAGACAAACAAATAAACGATTTACTTATGAGATTATTGAGAGTGTTGGGGGAAAGCACACTCTGGGAATATGAATTGTTAGGGACATTTTAGAAGACACTTCAGTAATAATTTGCAAAGTGTAAAATATGTAAATCCCTTGACCCACAGTTAAGTGTCTAGGAGTCTACTCAATCTATTCTACAGAAATACTGATACATATATGCAAAAAGAGATAGACAGGACAATATATAAAGATACATACATACATATGCAAAGGTATATGCACAAAGATATACATACACCCAAATATATATATAAATATTCGTATATTTCTGTTTTATTACAGTTCTGTTTATTTTAGCAAAATAAGAAACAACTTAAATGCCCATCAGCAGGGTAATTGTTAAAAAAATTATGCTACAACCATACCTTACAATACAATATAGTCATTAAAATATAAGTAAATGTATTAGGTTAACCATATGAAACTGCCAATGTTTTACTGCTATTGACATACATAACAATTTCATATGACTCAATGTAATAGATGCACAGATGTGAAAAGATTTCTAAGAATATTGGTAGTTGAAAAAAGTAAGTTGCAGAATAGTACCTATAGTATGGCATATTTATGTTTAAGACATAAGACAAACATATACAGAATAAACAAGAAAGGTACTCACCAAAAACTAAAATGGTTATTTCTGGGCATGGCAGTTTTCATATTTTACTCTAAAAAGCTCTACATTGTTTTAATCTTTTGTGATGAAATTTTTTTATAATTTCTTTAAAAAATGTGTTTCATACAACTGATTCTGAAGTATTTACGTATTTTTTAAACATTGTTTTTCTGATCTACAAACTCCAAACTCTCAGGAACTCACCATGTTTCTTCATTGGCCCAGACAAAGGGAGTAATAAAGAATTAACCTTAATTATTCAGAGAAATGCAGATTGTGAGAAAAGAGCACAAAGCAGAACTTCAACCTGTATTATCTCAAGATGATTGCCTGAAAACTTCCTGCTTACTTTTCCTATTTAAATCTGGCTTTTCAGATTAATGTGAGGTGATCTGCTTTTCTGTGATTCAGATCTTCATAGAACTTGGCAGGCAAAGAATTACGAAGAAAGGAAGAAAATGAAAGGGAGAAAGTGAGGTAGTGAAAGAAGATGGGCAGAACTTGAGAAAGCTTCATAAAGTAACATAACACACCCCACACCCTTTGGGAACAAAGGAACAAAGCTGATGGGACAGAACAGATGTTCTCCTTCCAAGACCATGAAAGCATAACACGCTACACCCCAAACTCCTCCTCACTCCAAGGAGTGGCCAATACTCCTTACTGGAATGTCTGTACAACAAAAGTTTTTGTTGTTCTGGTTGTTTCCTTAGAGGATGGATAAAAAGAAAAAAACACTATTACCAGAAACTGCCAAGTGTGGTTTAACCACATTGTCATTTTTATCTTGATTCCTGTTTCTCTCTAATCAATTTCATGGAGGTATAGTTTACATACAGTAACATGCTCTCATTTTAATTGTACACATCCACGAGTTTTGACAAAGCAATACACCCAAGTAATAACCACCATAATTAAGATATAGAACATTTCCATCATCTAACAATATTCCTTTGTGTCAACATGCTTCACTCAGAGTGAAATTTAAAAAAAAAAATGAAAATAAAACAAAAACAGCCAGGCGTGGTGGCTATACCTGTAATATCAGCACTTTGGAAGACCCAGACAGGCAGATCACTTGAGGCCAGAAGTTCAAGACCAGCCTGGCCAACATGGAGAAACCTCATTTCTACTAAAAATACAAAAATTAGCTGGGTGTGGGGGTACACATCTGTAATCCCAGCTTCTTGGGAGGCTGAGGCACAAGAATCACTTGAACCTGGGAGGCGGAGGTTGCAGTGAGCCAAGATTGCACCAGTGGACTCCAGCCTGGGTGACAGAGAAAGACACCATCTCAAAACAAATCAAAACAACAACAAAACCATTCCTTTATGTTGGTCTATCCCCACTCAACCCTAGCCCCAGACAGCAACTGGTCGGCTTTCTGTGACTCTAGATTAGATTTTTCTTTAACATTTCATATAGGTAGAATCATATAGTATGAACTCTTCTGCGTGTGACTTCTTTCACTCAGCATAATGTCTTCAAGATTCACCCACGTTGCTGTGTGCATTAATAGTTCATTCCTTTTTCTTGCTAAGTAGTATTCCATTGTGTGGCTAGGCCATGAGCACAGTTTATCCATTCACCTATTGGTGGAACTTTGGTTGCTTCTAATCTTTGACTATTATGAGTATAGCTACTATCAGCATTCATTTGACTCTTACTTTTGAAGTGAAATTCAAATCTAGCCGTTTTGGTGGGACATGGAGATGGGAGATAAAACTAGCATTTTTAAGGCACCTACTAAGAGTTGGGCATGGATGATAAAAGAGGAGGAAAGAGGGGAGCATTCTTTCCATCTCTAAAGAAAGCAAATAAGGATTCTGGCCAGTTGCAGTGGCTCATGCCTGTAATCCCAGCCCTTTGGGAGGCTGAGGCGGGTGAATCATCTGAGGTCAGGAGTTCCAGACCGGCCAGGCCAACATGGTGAAACCCCGTCTCTATTAAAAATACAAAAATTAGATGGGCATGGTGGCGGGCACCTGTAATCCCATCTTCTCTCAAAGCTGAGGCAGGATAATCACTCAAACCTGGGAGGCAGAGGTTGCAGTGAGCCGAGACTGCGCCATTGCACTCCAGGCTGGGCCACAAGAGCAAGACTCTGTATCAAAAAAAAAAAAGAAAGAAAGAAAAGAAAAAGAAAAAAAAATTCTAGAAATTCAGCAAGGAGCTGGGCTCTCTGGAAATAAATTAAGGCCTGAAATATTAAATATTTCTGCTCATAGTTGAAGATAAAACTTTATCCAGCCTTAGCAGCTCTAGCAGCTCCTTCCTGCTTCATCAGGGACTTAGATCATGATCAGGAGGCTCACAGAATACTAGAAGGAAGGGGCCTGGGTCCAGCCAGGAGGACTGCGGCGTGGAGGGCGGCCTGGGGCGTGCTGTGTTTGTGCTCACCCCGGCCTCCTGGCCTCGCGGCTGTCGCTGGGCTCCATGCTGAACTTCAACGCCCGCAACGACGACGAGGCGCTCAGCAGCTGGAGTCCCAGCTGGGCACCGGGCGGCCTGGCTTGTGCACGGTGCAGGTACCCACAGACCTGGGCGCTGAGGCGGGCCTTGCAGCCGCTGCTCAGGGCTGTGTGCCAGCTCCCCAGGCCCAGGGGCTGCAGCCACTGCTGCTACTGCTGCTCATCAACAACGCGGGCTCTCCTGGGGTTGTGTCCCAAGGCTTCATGGACCTGGGTGACTCCATTCAAATGAACAAAGACTGAGCGCTGAACTTGACCTCCATGCTCTCTCTGCCAGACTTGCAGTGTCTTGGAGGCCTTCCCGACCATCCTGGCCTCAACAGAGCTGTGATTAACGTCTCAACCCTCTGTGCCCTTCAGAGGCTGGGCACCGTACTGTGCGGAAAGGCTGCTGGTATGTGAGGGTGCCGAACGGTGCCCCAGGTCCTCTGAACACAGATGTGCAGCAGCAGTTGGCCCGGGAGACCTCCAAGGACCCAGACATGCGAAAAGGCTGTAGAAGCTGAAGGCAAAGCGGGAGCTGCGGGATTGCAGGGTGTCAGCCCAGAAACGGCTGAGCTTGCTGCAAAAGGAGGTGTTTAAGTCTGGAGCGCACGTGGACTTCTTCGATCAATAAGCCCATGTCCTTGGCTTCCTGAACCTTCCTGCCCCCACTTTCAGACACACCCCAGAGCCCCGTGGCTCCCCACAGCCTGCCATAGTGGCAGATAAACTTCCTCTGTGTAAGAGCTTCCAGGTCGCTGGCCTTACCAGCTGTTGGGAGTCTGGACTTGGCACCCTGAGTTATGAAGAGGCTTAGGAGAGAGGTTATGGGTGTTGGTGTCTCTATCCCCAGGAATAGAATTTAAGGGATGGGAAGAGCAGGAAAAGAAGCTGAAACACACAAGGGAGGAGGTTGTGTCTCCTGCTCATAGCTAGTCCCTGGGGAGAGGGAAGAGTGACCTGATGTCAAATAGAAGGACCTATGCAGATTTGAAGATGGCCTGGGGTGGAGGAAGAGCAGAGGGTTCAAGTCCCCACCCACACAGATGCCCCTTGCTGATGGGAGCAGGACCTTCTGTTGAACTTTGTGTCCTCACTCTGATATCTCCTCCCTCCAGAATCCAACCACCACCCCTCCCCCAGGCTGGGAGAAGGGGCCCCTGGGTGTCTATGTACATGGCCAAGGCAGATACAAATAAAATTAAAAAAAAAAAAGAAGAAGAAGAAGAGAGAGTGTTGCCTAACCTTTTCAGTTAAGGCAACATTGCGCTCTTTCATGGAGTGAGTGACTAAAGTCAAGAAAGAAGCCCTGCTTGGGATTAGAGAAACTGAAAAGAAATAAGTTGACTCATTAAAACAGTTAGAAAATGATAGAAAGGTCAATCATTTAATGCAAATATTAATTAAATGCCTAGGAAAAGAAAATGGAGGCAAAAGTGAATGAAGAAGAAAATGAAGAAATGAAGGAAATCTATTGCCCTTCATATGTGTCAACCACTGAGCTACGAGCTTTACCTATATGAATTGAATTGATTTTAATAACCCTATAAGGCAAGTACTATTTTTATCCTTATTTTGCATATGAAGAAATTGTGCCGCAGGGAAGTTTAATAACCTGCCCAAGGTAACACATAGTGGAGCAGTCAGGATTCCCGTTCACTAACTGCTAGTCTTCCTTGGTGCTCCATACCAATGACTGCTGGGGCAACAAAAATGTACAAAACATGGTCCCAGTCTTTGGAGGACTCATGGGGAAACACCAGGCAATATTTTGACTTTGGGAAAGTAACCTATTATTTCTAATTAAAATGGAAATTAATAAACCCTTGCCCTCCTTATAAGGTTCATTTATTTATCCCATAAGTTCTTATTGAATATCTATTATGTGTCAGGCACAGTGCTGAAAGTTCCTCATGGAATTTATATTCTAGAAAGAAAACAGGCAATATCCATGTCAAAAATAGACACAGAGGCCGGGCCTGGTGGCTCACGCCTGTAATCCCAGCACTTTGGGAAGCCAAGGCAGGTGGATCACCTGAAATCAGGAGTTCGAGATCAGCCTGACCAACATGGTGAAACCCAGTCTCTACTAAAAATACCAAAAATTAGCTGGGCATGGTGGCACATGCCTGTAATCCCAGCTACTCAGGAGGCTGAGGCAAGAGAACAGCTTGAATCCGGGAGGTGGAGGTTGCAGTGAGCCAAGATCATGTCATTGCACTCCAGCCTGGGCAACAAGAGTGAAACACTGTCTCAAAAAAGAAATAAAGAGAGAGAGAAAGCTTGGGTGTGGTGGCTCACACCTGTAATCCAAGCACTTTGGAGGCCAAGGTGGGTGGATCACCTGAGGTCGAGAGTTCAAGACAAGCCTGACTGAAATGGTTAAACCCGGTATTTATTTAAAAAAAAAAAAAGAGAGAGAGAGAGAGAGAATAGATGTATAAGTAAATGGAGAGAAAGAAAGTAGGACAGAAAAAGAAGCAGGAAAGGGGGAAAGGGAGGAAAGAAGAAGTTATTTTTGGACAGTAACAAGCG